>APFE030087334.1:26721-39304 GCA_000404065.3 Pinus taeda
GGATATATAACAAAGTACATATGACAATAGAGGGATAAATATCTGAGGGTCGCAAAATGCATGGAAGGCGTGTTGGGAGGAGGGAAGGCGGTGGCTGCAGGTAGGAGGGCGGCCACCGCCAAGCCCGTAGTTAAAAATCGGAGATCTGAACCGAGAAGGGGGGCTGGAACAACGGAGTTAGAAACCAGTAGGAGGAATTCAGCAGTGAGAGAGGTCTGCCATTGGAAGAGCTTTAATTCGTCTGAGGTTCTGGGCACGGGGGACAGTGAGCTTCTGTGAGAAGCTTACTGGATTGAGCAACTAGTCTCTGCTCAATTTGGCTGGGTGGAATTGGTCTCCCAGTAATTGTAGCAGAGCAGTCGCAGCATCATCAACTTCACCGGATTAGATAGCAGTTTAGGTAAGTACAAAATCAAAATTTTTATGGTTCCTGTTTTCCAGTTTTGCTCATTACAATTCCGTTGAGTCACAAGTGCTGTTGAGCACCAGAGTTTCTCAAAGAGGAAACTCACCCTTCTCTTTAGTGGACTACGAGTGCCACCGTAGTAAGGTTTCATCATTGTCTCGTGGAGGCAGGGAGAGGCATAGCACAGGTGCCACGAATTTTTTGAGCTAAACTGGGACGCAGAATTAGAGCTACGCTATCCTTTGGGGAGTTGGTGTTGGGAACTAGAAGCCATGCCATTTGCTGGACACTACTTGTAGAATTTTCTAGAGGAGAGGAGAGAATTGCAGAGCTGAAGTGAGCCCTTCTCACCAGTACAAATTATTCTTATTGAACCTATGCAGTTACTACCCAGGTCTGCGCAATAATTGAGAGGGAGTTGTTGTGGTTGGTCTTGGTCAGAGGTATTTGGAGCTGGGCTGTTGGGTGGGAGTTAGAAGGGGAGCCAAGGGAAGATTTTCCACTATTTTGGAGGGTCGTAAAGACATAAATCCCTGCAGACCGAAATTCATTAGTAGTGGAGAAGTGCTAGGAATTTGGGGTCAATTTTGGAGTGTCAAAACTAGAGAAAACCCTTGCTGGGTTTTTTCTGGGTTTTTGACAAGGATCTCATATCAAAATTTGCAAAAGTTTCTGGGCAAATTTGAGGGGTCAAATAGGGGTCCCAACTCAGCGAATAACAAGGGAAGCTAGGGGAAATTTGGGCCGAAATTCCGAGGTCAACATTTGGCCAATTCCCAAAATTGGTGGAGAGCCCGAGTTTAATTTCCCAGAATTTTCCGAGCACCGAAGAAGGCCCTAGTAGCAGTTCTTCATAGCCAACAACATATTTCTGGGCAGTTTCAGTGCAGAGCCAGGAGAGAGCAGCAGCAGATTTGGGAGGGACTTCTTATTGTTGATTTGGGCTTACTTAGCTTGCCTTGAGCAAGCCCAGGTGCACTCTTTCCAACACCTCATTGTACCCTATTCATATTATAATAAAATGGCTCAGCGACACAGTTTTTGGTGCAATTTCATGAACTAATTCATGTGTTTGATTTTCATGGTTTTTATGTCTATTTTTGCTTTGTTATTTACTGTAAAAATTCCCTAGGAATATTACAACAAATAATTAAAAAATTTGGGTATACGTGCATTGGTGTTCTTGTGTGAATATCTTATTTATAGATGTGCTAGAATTTTGGTTGATGTAGGTTTCATGTGAAATTAACCAACCAATTTATCGATCGATTTGGGTTTTGTGTAGACACAAACCACCTAGTATAAAGTGGGCCCCATTTGAAGTTATGCTTTAGAAGATTACTTTTATAGATTGAGCATTTAAGTTGGACTTTATGGGTATAGCCATTATTTGAGCAATCAATACTTATTTTTGACATTCATAGCTTTTACATGTTAAAGCCATACAAAACTAAGGTGAAGATGAATAGGTATTAAATATGTTCTTGTGTGAATACCTTATTTATAGACGTGGTAGAATTTCGGCTGATGTAGGTTTCATGTGAAATTAACCAACCAATTTATTGGTTGATTTGGGTTTTGTGTCGAAATAACCATCTATTGTAAAGTGGACTGCAATGGAATAGTTATGTTTTGGACGATTAATTTTACAGATTGAGCATCTAAGTTGGACTCTATGGTTATAGCCATTATATTAGGAAGCAATACTTATTTTTGACATTCATGGCTTTTACATGTTAAAAGCCGTACAAAATTATGATGAAGATGAATAGCATTAAATTTATTTTAATGTTCAACTTGGGAGAACTTATCATCAAAGTAGAATAGGAAAAGAATTTATATATTATGATAAATTGCTCCATAATTGAATAGTTGACACCAAATTCAGATTCAAGGATGAAGATGAAGTGACAGGCTTTATCTAAACCTTTAAGTCAATTCTTCATCTCATTGGTTTTAAATTGGGGTTCCGCAAAATTTTTGAACTTTTTGTCTTCATCAAATTCCAAATGGATTAACTATTCAATGAATTACAAACACCTTTATTAATTATTAAAGCATTTCCCAACATTTCTCCAATCATATTTATTGTCCTGTTTTCCAGGATGACTACCTAATTGTTGAATGTGACACTAGCACATCATACCTTTGTATAAAGAAAGATAACTAGGAAGCGAGATGCTCTAGAGCCAATCAATAAAATTGGAGTTGTGACTTGTAAAATAACTTTGGGAGATATGAACAATAAGGGTCTGCATTACTTCTAGTTGATGTCTTGATATAAGAGATGAAGGTCAAATAATAAAAGATGTACTCAAAATTCAAAAAGATGAGCTGGTTGCTCCTTTTGGAAACTTCGTTGGGAAGCCCTCCAGGCCCTTCCTCACATTCTGTGAATGGTGCCCTGGGTAAATGCAGGTAGTAGACAATTTGTATGCCTAAACTTGAGGGACCCATGTGGATTTGACCTTGTGACCTCCTAGGTCATTTGCAGCTTTAGCATGGAAAGTCAAACCACTTGAGCTAACCCTTGTGGACAGTGGTTAATAAAGAACCAATTGTTATCATTATTGTCTTCTATTTTTTTTTTTTCTATTCATCAAAACAACCATGTTTCTAGGATGGATGCTAATATTGTGAATGTGAGACTAGCAAATCACACCCTTGTATGAGCACATTATGATGATGTTGATGCCATATTTTGAATTTTCTATAGCTGATGAACAAGTTAAAGTTGAGCATATTGTTTTTGATAATATAAGAATTAAGAGTCTGCAATAGTTTTGGTTAATGTTTTGATGAAATCATGAGGCATTCCATTCTGAAAATAAAAGAAGGTTTCACTTGAACACATTATCCTCAATTCTATTTATAAAGTACGATAAATCTAACCATTATTCACACCTTTATACAGGGCAACCAAATTTTCATAACTAGGAATGAGCACCTGTTAGGTCTACAAAAGAACTTTTTATGATCATTAGCTATTGCAAAAGTGCTCCAAACTAACATTATGGGGTGCCATGTGGGACTATTAGCAAGATTAAAAGTATGGAGACTTGCATAAGGAGATAGTGATAGAAGTCTCAAACCATAAGAGTTGTCTAACATTTATATGAAAATATTAGCCTTTGAAATCCTAGAGTTGAGTAGTTTCACAAATGAGATAGTGATAGAAGTCTCAAAGCAATTGAGTTGTCTAACATTTATATGGAAATATTAGCCTTTGAAATCTTAGGGTTGAGCAGTTCCACAAATTATCATTTTGGCAAACTATGTTGGCAATTTTACTCTTGTTACGATATCCTTCATACTTTTGTATGCCTTTTATTATTATCACGGTCATAGTTAATCAAGATATTTGTTTTCTTCATAGTTAGCACGTTACTAAAATATCAAGAATTTGTCATGCCACTGGAAGCATATGTCATAATGAAGATATATTTACCTTTCATATGCTTGGTTTGATTCAATGTCTATATGGTTATAGGTTCAGTTTCTGATGATTATATAGAGTACATGCTTTGGCAATTTCCAACAAATGTGACGGCTTGGATATGCAGAACAATTGTCACCTCGAGTCTCTTGAAGGTATATTATCTCCTCATGTTTTATTCTCATGGTAGCCTAATTTTATCTCATCTATCCATGTTCTCAAAATGGAAAATTAGGGGATAAGGCCTTCAGTGGAAACCCATTTTTGTGTAGTGATGAAGGATAAAATCCAACTCAGGTGGTTCATTTTGTGTAATAAACAAGATTATAACAGAATAAAACACTTAACAGTTCTAATGACTTTTTCTATTCTTGACAAAGGCTTGTAGACATGAATTAAAAAAAAAACAAATTCACCTTTTAGAAATGCTTACTGAACACATCATTTACTTCACATGTCAAAAAACTGAAACCTAGGCTCCTGACATCACACTTGGAATATTTTGTTTTGTGACCATTATTACTGCAAAAATTAGCATCCTTATATATATGTCAAAACTAGACTCTAGTGTTGCAAAAGAAATTGTAGATAGCCTATAAGGCAATCAATTTTTCTTCCAAATTTACAAACTTTGGAAAGTTGTGGTGTGATTGGGAAAATGGACTTTTTTATAGCTTTTCTTAGGTTAGAGAATTTGAACATGAAGTCATTGAAGTTGTTAGAACTAGAAATTGGTCTTCCTTCATTCTTCAACCATATATATATATATATATATATACATAGAAAAAAAGTTAGCATACAATGAAATCTAGTCGGATTCTAGGGAGAAAAATATGACATCTTGAACAAGGAGATACCTCAATTGAGGGAGTAAAGCCTTCCCAATAACGAATTTCCAATGTAATTTGAAGTTTCATGGTCAATGCTATTTGATGTCTAATTTCATTTCGCATGCATTAATATCCCAAATGGTCTTTACTCATTAACTTATAGATTTAACTCAACTAGGCATGTCTATAATTACTTGTACTTATAATAAATAAAGTAAAGCAATTAGCAACTTTTACAATGATGTTATGATTGTTGGGCTTCCATTCTTATGTGGTTGCATTTATGTTTAATCAAGTTCATATGAAGTTGTGGCCTGTTATGACAAAATCTAGCACCTTAGTGCAAAGCCTTCCACAAGGCGTTAAGACTAGTGTAATATGGAAGTGTTACCACTGTCACTTAACTAATCACTTCCCTCTCTTTAGTGAAGGATAGATCCAACACAAGCGGGGCTTCCCTAGTAACTTCAGGGAATCCTTAGGCAAGAGGTAATCAAGTTTAAGGCATCCTATATTAACCACTCGCAATACCACCACAGACATATCAATCAAGAAAAGGACAGCGTGGTTCACTTATAGCAATTTTCAAATTTGAATGTGAAGTTTCTAAGACAATTTAAGATGCTTGTTAAGTCAATATAGGTCAAAGAGGGTACTCCAAACACTATAAAGGAGGAAAAAGCTATGACTGTTGTAAAACTTGTGTCATATAGTAAATTTTAGCAATGAATCAAGTTATAAGAGCAGCAAATAAATCAGCCCTTCAAACAGTAAGTAACCAATATAAACTAGGGATGAAATTATGAATTAAACTAGGGTTTATGCAACTAACCAATTCTGAAAATTAAATGGCACATAACAGCCATACATTGCAAAATGTCTAGCCCTAAAAGGGCTGTAAGATAATTCAGCAAGGAAATATATGATGATGATAGGAGCTACTTCTAACTGTAGAAATGCTCAATAAACCTGGAAATCTAGCTTTTATATGGCTGAAAATTGAAGTGTAGCTGTTACAAACCTTAAATCTAACCCTAAAACATAAAATAAAAAGTTTATTTTCTTGTGTTCAATGATTAACTATTGGAAGTAAACTGTAAGACTAGTGCATACTATATTTTTGGGCATATGGAATCAAACTAAGGAACCTGTTGAAGAAATGTAAGGAGATCTAAGGTGATAACTAAGCTTTTCATTACTAACCTTAGAAGATCAATCATCATCCTAATACTTTTACAAGTTTTGAAGACAAAATCAAAGAAATATTCTCCACTAGAAATCTTCCTAGGGTTTAAATGAAGGGATCTATCTAAGAATAATACAAAGAGAATGCACCCTAAACAAATAAATTAACAGGACTTAGAGAGAACACTTAAAAAATCATTGCTCATCCATAAACCCTAGCCATGAATCATGCATAAGGCTTGACAATCATCCGTAATTCATCTCCTGAAGAGGTGAAGAGGTCACACTAGTTGTTCATCCATACCTAACATAATAGCAAAAGTAGACAAGTAGTGACGTATCTCTACAAGTAGCAATGATTAACAAGTCAAGAGTGCTACTTTTAATTATATGAGAGATCTAGCACTTCCTCATTCATTAAAAGCCTTAAAACATAAAATAACACTTTAATCTCTTGCAAACCCTTAAGACAAGGCAACAATACACATGATAATACATGATACACAAGTGGATAGGTTTCAAGACCCTCATCTATGCCTCATAAATGATAAATGATGCTCAAAATGCAATTCGTCCTCATCATAAATGTGCTCCAATGCCACATGTGTGGCATAAATGCTCATCAATGGTGGATGATTCAATCCAATTGGCAAGTAAGGGATCGAAAGTGAAATGTTATCTTTGAAATTCACATTGTTTCCTCAAGAAAGGTCACATCAAGCCTTAGAGTGCGATGTCATCATCCAAGTGTCACATCGTCATACAAGGAACCACATCCATCATCCAAGTGCCACATCATTGTGTAGGTGCAATGTCTCATGTCCAAGGGGCAACATCCCATCTCTAATGAGTGAAGGGGTGTTTGAAGAGAGGTGCCATCTCATCAAGAAGACCATCACTAATCATACAAGGTCCAACATCCATCATCAAGGCTAGAACATATTAACAAGTCATCATGTCATCTTAAGGTCTGTCATGTCCCTGTTACCCACCATTTTGTGGGTGATATCCTAGGATAAAATTTTTCCTCATGATGGTTCTTAGCCGACAGCTAGCAGCCCCTTCTAGCAACCATCTAGCTCATTATGCCATTTCTCCACCACCTCAGCAAGCGATGTGGTCTCTCGCCCATTTATCATGATCATATGTTTGAAGGTGGGCCTCCCAAGCCTAAAGGTATGCATTGTCATTTGGTGATTGAGTATTTTAGTTTACTTATCATGGAAACTCTTGGGCATGGATTAATGGGGGGATTTGGCAAAAAGAGTGGACTAGGTCTGTGCTCTTGTCCCCTAGGTCTCTTTTGGAAATTAACCTTGGACCCTAGTACCATGGGATCTCTTTGACTGACCTTTGGGCTTTAGTAATGGTACTACATTGGAAACCTCGATTTTGGTTGCATGGTCCCACTCCCCGATCCACATATATCACCCCCCTTCCGCTCATTATAATCCCATTCATCTCTCCTCCCACTTGGGTCCACATTCCTCCATTGGGTCCACAAAGGGTCACCACCCCCTCCCCTTTGCCCACATGTTGGGTTAGGCCTGGGATGATGCAAAAGAAAATAAAAGAAAAAGTATAATTGGCCATGTTACCGCTCAAACTAGAAGGGGACCTAAAGGGGATCCCTAAAGGGGCAGATGCTAGACTAAGAGCAACAAATGGAGACTTAGCCCGTTGTCACCTCAGCTAAGGCTCCTTACTATTTACGGATTTTCACCGATGGGAGGAGACCCGGTATATATGGAGTCACAAATGAAAGATAAATCAACAAGTGGATATAAAGTGACCCAAATAATCCCTTTCCAAAAGAGGTTCAAGAATGAAGCTTGCTTGCTTCTTAAGCAAGGTACACAATCTTCTAGGAGAAGGGTGTGGGGATTTGAGGGCTAGGTTTATGGGATATGACTTGTGAAAGAGTTTCCCAATCCCTAAAATCCTTATTGAAATTGGTATCCTAGGTGGTTCTTGAAGAATTGCCTTTTCAAAGGAGTGGGACCACACGGGACTAGGTGGGCCCAACCTGGGTCAAGAGGCAAGGATTTAGAAACCAATGATGTTCTTAACCCAGGCAAGGAGGGCGAAAGGATCAAAGAAATAATTTTCACTTAAAGGTTTTGTTGACTTGATCCTATGAGGCACTAGCCTTGGGGACACTATGGCAAAGTTTGATCTTGGAGCTAGGGCTTGGCTTTACTCACAACTCCACCGTCAGAATGGCTTCAAAATTGGAGGAGGCCTTGAGAATACACCAACGCAGGAGAGGCTAGGAGTTCAAACTTTTTGGAGGGCTATTTAGTTGGGAAAATGATTCCCTAGTTGACCCAACTTTGCTAGACCTAGGAAAAGGTGAAAAAGATTTGATTTTAGATGATCATCTCTTCGTAGATCAGTGCCTTAGTCTTGGGAGAATGGAGTCTATGATAAGTATGAATGAGGACCTTGTTTCTTAGTCAAGGAGGCCTTAAGACTACCTTGCTAGCCTTCTAGGTCAAAGGGAAGCAACCTTACAACTTTTATACTTCGACTTGCAAAAGGTGATGGCTTATCAAGATGAATTCGTTGATAGAATTATCCCTAGGAAATTTCATTCAAACTACATGGCCCATACATTGAGAGATGCTATATAGAGACAAAATTCCACAATTTAAGCAGTAAATGCATGCAACAATTAGCCCTGAAGATAGCAAAAATTCAAATCCAATGTATATGACAAAGTAAAACAAGAATAACATTAAAAGAATGTACTTACATGTAATAGAACATATCAAACCATCCACAATTTGACGATAGAGAAGCTCCAAGATAAGATAAACCAAATCCAAACATCAAAATTCATCCATAAAGCTTCAATTCATCCTCCAAGAAAAAGTGCGAAATTTTCAAGAGAGATAAGAGATCCAATCCAAAGTGATGATGAGCAAATGAACTCATCTCACTTGTATTTATACACTATAAAGGAGTTCGAATTAGTTTCCTAGGCCTACATAAGCCCCAAAATTAAATAATGTGTTAATAATCTAACTTTTGGTGACAAGCCCACCAAACTAGCTCACAATTGAAATAATAAGCCTCTTAAGAGGTGAGATGATGAATAATACATGTCATAGGGCCCTCCGAGTGGCCTAATGAGGTCCATAGGTGCCATAATGAGGAATATGACCCTCAAAAGTGATGGACAAGGGGTTAGCCTTTTGTTCTTCAAACAATAAACTTGTGGTGCTTCCAATGGGTGTGGGGGCACAATAATAACCTTATGGGTCTCCAAATGAGGCAAAGATGCTTGTAGATCATCTGCAAGGGCTCTGATGATGGTGTAGGTGATTGCATATCATCCTACAAGTCTCGGGTCAACTGCCAAGTGTATGGAACATCTGTGGGGCTGGTTGGGCAAAGGTGAGCCAGGTGCATCTTCCTCGTCCAATGGGTGAATCTCAAGCATATCTAAACATCCTTAGGGATCCATGGAATATTGTCTAATACTATGGAGGCCCATGGCTCTCAACACACACCCTACATGTGCCAATGTAGCCATCTAGAGGATTAGGAACCAATGTTGCACGAAGCGCCCCCCTGGTTCCAAGCCCCGAAGCGCGTCCTGTACGGAAGCGCTTAGGAAGCTTGGCTAGAAGTGCGCTTCCGAAATTCGGAAGTGTCGCTTCCGATTTTTTTGCTGCTTCCTGGAAATTCAGAAGTGCGGTATGGAAGCGCCGTTTCCAGGCCTCCAAAGCGCGCTTCGTACGGTGTTTCGGGCCTCGGAAGCGTGACGCTTCGGAGGAGGAAGCGTATGCTTCCCGTACGCTTCCGGAAAGAGGCCACGCGCAAGGCAAAAAAACATTTTTTTGTTAATTTATGTTAATTTAGCATAAAGGGGGTGGGTTAGGGTGAGGTTAGAGTGAGGTTAAGGTGAGGAATGAAGAGAATAAAGCCCCCATTCATTCCTCATTTTCTCAGTTTGAGTTTATGAGAGTTGGAGAAGAGAAGAGAGGAGAGGAGAAGAGGAGAGGAAAGGAGAGGAGAAGAGAGGAGAGCTTGGAGGAGTGAAGGAGGAGGAGCTAGGAGAAGGAGGAGGAGTTTGAAGCAAGAGCTTGGAGGACTTCATCTACAAGAGATAAAGAGGTAAGTTCAAACCCCAAAGTCCCTTATTTTTTTGACAATTTTTTGTATTTTTCTCCTCCCTCTCCTACTCTTTCCCATTGTTTCTACTTGCTCCTTTACTTACAGGTTGTCCACCAACTATATCCATATTCCAAGATGGTGTTCTTTTGGCTTCTATGTATCATTCCACTCTTGGTTTTAATGATGGCAAAGGGGAATAGGAATAGAAGGGAAGAAACACAAGTGGACAGTGGTCCCAATATGAGTGACCCAATGTATGATGAGGAGGAAGGGTTTGAAGAGGAAGGGGATGAACTTGAAGGGGACACTGAAACACAAGATGGGAAAGCTACATCAACACCCTTGTGGAACTATGTGACCAAACTTGATGGGGGAAAGGGTGGCAGATCTTACAAATTTGTGTGCCCTCATGGTTGTCATGGAGGAAAACCATATTGTGGTTCATATACTCGTCTGAGGAGGCATCTTTGTGGGGTGCTGGACAGTGATGAAAAAAAAGGATCCTGTGCGGGTACAAATTTGCCCAAACATTTCAACTGGAGAAAGAAGAAAATACATCCAAATAGAGATGGCTGCACAACAAAAAAACAAGAAACAAAAAACTCATTCTGAATCAAGTGCAACCTCTAAATTTGGTAGCTGCTCATCTCCTCATGGTACTTCTGCAAGCTCTGCAGGTAGAAGAACAATAGGGGATTTCCTTAATGTTGCTGGGAGGGATGATGTGGATGGAAAGATAGTCCGTTTTCTTTGTGCTTGCGGTGTACCATTCAATGTGCTTCGCTCTCCTTATTGGCATGAAATGGTAAAGGCCATCAATGAAGCCCCAAAAGGATACAATGCCCCCAACTATGAGAAAGCTAGAACAATGTTATTAGAAAGAGAAAAAGCTAAGGTTCAAAGAGCTTTGACACATTTTACAAATGAGTGGGTAGATTCTGGGGTATCCATTATATCAGATGGGTGGACAAATATTATAAACCAACATTTGATAAATGTTCTTGGTGTTTCTTCTAGTGGTGCAGTATTTATTACATGTCATGACTCCTCCATCACTGCATCTGCACAAAACATTGCAGATCTCCTATTGAAATCAATCAAATATGTTGGTCCGAATAATGTGGTTCAAGTGATCATAGATAATGCAGCAAATTGTAAGGCAACAGGAAAAATTATTGAGTGTACTTATCCACACATCTTTTGGTCTGGGTGCCTGGTTCACACATTGAACCTTTTGATGCATGATATTGTGAAGCGCAAAGAATGTGGGTGGATTACTGAGCTTTACAAGAGATGGAAGCAACTCATTAAATTAATCACAGGGCATACAAGGGTAAACTACTTCTATGGCACTTACTCCAAGTTGTAGTTGCTTAAAATTGCAAAGACAAGATTTGCTAGTTATTACCTCACCTTTAGGCGGCTAGTGAAGGTGAGACAAGCTTTAACTAATCTGGTGTGTGCTGAATCATGGGATGAAATTAACACTGACATAGATGGTGTTAATGCAATCAAGGACACTGTTCTTGACAGTTACTTTTGGGCACAGGTTAAATATGTTTTGCAATTCACCAAACCAATTTATTACATGATCAAGTTTGCAGATTCAAATCGACCAGTAATTGGGGAGGTGTATGAGCAAATGGATAGCATGTTGGGGCAGATTAAAGACATTGTTGAGCCTAGAGATACCACCTTGTACATTTATATTCGTGCAGAGGTGGAAGACCGATGGGAAATGCTAAATGTTCCATTTCATGCATTAGCATATGTTTTGACACCTAAATACTATCATCCATCATGGCTTTCAACACCAACACCTGGGGGGGGGGAAGCCGGAGAAAACCACACCAAGATCAAGAGGTTCACAAAAAATATATGGCTGCATTGAGTAAATTAATCCCTGATGAGGAGGAGGCTGCATTGGTACGGAGACAGGTGAGCAACTATACGCTTAACACTGGTCCATTTGGGAGCATGCATGCAATTAAAGATCGAAAGACTTTTTCTTCTCTTTAGTGGTGGAACATGCATGGATGGGGTACTCCACTTCTATAGGCTTTGGCATTGCGGGTGCTATCACAGGTGGTAAACACTTATTCTGCAGAGAGGTGTTGGAGCTCTTATTCTTTCATCCACAGTGTTAAAAGGAATAGGTTGAGTTTAGACCGGGCAGAGAGCTTGATTTATGTTCATTACAACTTGCGATTGTTGTCCCATTACTGTGAAGATGCAAATTCTAATAAAGACTTGTTGATTTGGGACAAGAATCTAGAGGAGCCCAATTTGGAGGATGGAGTGTTGCGATTAGAGCAATTAGAGGATGCTCTTATCCAGGTATGTCCATTGTGGTATGAATTTTCCAATTTTTCCTTATAAAGCATTTCTCTAATTAATGTTTTTAATTTTTTTGTTAACTAGTGTTTTTTTTTTTTGCATGAATTTTTTGAGCGATTCCAGGATGATGATGATCGTGTTGATATGCCCCCCCACCCCCATCTGGTCCCTTGGTTCCTAGGTTCCATTGTTCAACACTAACAGCAGGGGGTTCTTCTTCATCAGTTTCAGTGCCACAACTTCCACAGGCACCATCTTCTTCATTGC
>APFE030087335.1:0-61256 GCA_000404065.3 Pinus taeda
GGGGCTCCGCCCCCCCTCTAACCCCCTGGTTCACTACGTAGGTTAGTCGTGGAAAGAATATAACACAACCCAACAGTTCTCAATGTCAAAAAAACAATAGAAATATTAATCAATACTGGAAGTAATCAATTATAAATCCCAACCTTGTAGAAACAAAGAAAAGTTGTAAAAAAGAACTAGATCTCACAAATGAGGAAATCTACAGATCATATATAGACTAGATCTAATCAATCATAGACATAAAAGTAAAGATCAAAGGATTTTACAGCAATATTTGAAGCAGAATTCCGTTCAAAATAAAATTTAAGAAAAATAAACACTAAAATATGAACAATACAAAGAAAATTTAGCATGTAATAGGGTCAACAAAGGTCCAAATCAAGAGACAAAGTCTAAAGAACAGTATAGAAATAGGGATCACAAAGAAGGAAGGAGTACAAGCTCACTAGGGATTTTCCCCCAATGGACTTGCTAGTTTTATTAACCCCAAAATTACGAAGAGAAAAATTATTTATTTCTCCATAGATCTCACCTCATGATCTTCTAGATAATGGGTGGAATCACCAAGCTAATGTCATAGCAACAATGCCATAGCTAACCATACAAATAAAAGAGACAAATGGATGAAAGATTGTACCTCAAACCATCATAGGATGATGTAGTTTGTATACCCATATTGTAGTGGAAAACCTATTCCTATCCATAGATCCCACTCCAGATCCTTGATTTGAATCCCAACACACAAGCATAAACAAACAACCATACAAATAAAAGAGGGAAATGGATGAACGATCATATCTCAAACCATTGTAGGATGATGTAGTTTGATTACCTATTTTGTATCTGGAAAACCTGCTCCTATCCATAGATCCCAATCCATATCCTTGATTTAAACCCCTACATGCAAGCATTAACAAACAAGGATGAGATTTTCCTTCGCGGAAGAAAATTTAGCATGCAATATAAATTCAATACAATAAATCAATCATATTTCTCACATACATAGACCTTGAATGGAGAAGGAAACTAGCTTGCATTCATATCATAGAAAAATATGTAAGAATTTATACCTAAAATGTAGCATGTGATATTCTCTGATCCCTCAATTATCCTCTTCCCTCGACTTATAAACAAACCAAGCTCATTTGAAATACAAGAGAAGATTGTTCTGACAAGATTTCATCAACATTATTGAGCTAACTCTTTGAATTATTTTTCTCTCACCATTAAGAGGGTCTCACTTGTTAAATTGTAGCAATAAAAAGCTTCATTGGACTTATTCCTTAGTCAAATGGACAAATTTTAATTTCCACATTAGTTGGATGACTTGAGTTATAGTTAACATGAGTGACATGGCCAAGTCATTTAATTAAATCAGTCAATTTGAGTTTCTGGGCTAGAAGTGGAGTTGTGCATGAGTTGATTGCTAAGATCTAGTAATCTAGTGGAGTTATAGTTAGTGAAACTCAGTTATCTGAGCTCTAGTCATGAATAGAGTCAATAGGAATTCAATGGAGTAGTTGTGAATATTGTTAACTCACTGATATCTCAGTTAACTAGTCAATTTTCTAAAAATATCCCTAGTCATGCATGCAATTCGAATTGCCTAGTTGATTGGAGGAAAAAGGCATCATTGTAATTATCGATGTATACTACTGAGTTAAAATGTTTTTCATTAGATTAGGTGAGAAATTTCTCTTGGATTTGTGCAAGGAAATAAGAGATTTCCATATTTTTTAGGACCTAATTTCTTCATGAATTGCGCAAGGAAATAGGAGGAAGATGGAGGCCTATTTTGACTAAGTGTTTGTCAGAGTAGGCAAAGAAGGAGATCAATATTGCAGTGCAGGTCAAGCTTAAAGGATTTAAGCTATCATTGTAATTGATCATATTCTCATCTAATATAATAAAAAATATAGGAGGGATTTTTCCTAGTTGGTTTCCCCAGGAAAAATACTACGTTCATTATGATTGAATAATTGCATGTGTTTCTATTGTATGTTTCCTATTCCATAGATTGAGTAGAAGAAATTTGTGTCTATTGTGTTGAATTTGAATTCATTAGAAACTGCAAATTTCGAGTTATTTCTACATGGTATCAGAGCTATTAAAAAATACATAGAAACTAGGTTCCATATCAATCTCTCAACAAATTTTGAATAACATATCTGTGGTGCAGGAATTTGAGTGTAGGAACAATGTATTTCAATGGATTGAGGCTTGAGTATGCATTAGAGGGAACCTCAAATTTTTGTGCTTGGAAATACAAGATTGAAGTTGTGCTAGATGACAATGGAGTATTAGAGCACACAAAAACATATATTCCAAAATGAATAGCATCATCTGCACAACAACTTGCTCAGTGGAAGAAAGACACAACAAAAGCCAGGATGATTATTCTGGAGGGAGTCATAGATCATGTGGTTTCAAATTATCATGGCAAGGAGATTTCTTTTGCAATGTGGAAAACTCTCATAGATCTATTCCGAAGCAACAATGATGCTAAGAAATTGGCGTTGAGAGATAATCTTAGGAATATTCGAATGGGAAAAAATGAATCTGTTGTTCAATACTTATCCAAATTCACTTAGGTTAGAGATGATCTTGGAGGAGTTAGAGAAAATGTGCCATCATTTGAACTTGTGAGATTAGCACTCGTTGGCCTACCAATGTCCTGGCACAACTATCCAGATTAAATTAATGGAAGAGACAAGCTGCTAGGTTAGGATAGACTTTGGTCTGACTTGGCGTAAGAGGAGATCAAAAGAAACACTAGAGATGATGTCAAATCCAAAAATAATGAGGAATACAAATTTTCTTTGGCATACAAAGGATAGAAAGCTAAGGAAAAGAAGGCCCAACACAAGGCATAACCCATATAGAACCACGAGAAGAAGAAATACCTCAGTAAAATTAAATGCTTTTACTTCCATGAATATGGAAATTATGCAACCAAGTGTCCACATAAGAAATCTAGTAAGAAGCCTATAGGAGCAGTAGGAGGAGATGCTCTCACATCACAAATTGAGTTAGATTTCACCCGCATTGCATGCATGGCAGGTACTGTACGAGGTAGTTTATTGTACTTAGATTTTGGTGCTTCATTACATATGACCGAAAGTAAGGAGTGCTGTCATGCTCCCATCTTCACCTACAAAATGTAATGTATGTGCCTAGTCTAAAGGAAAAATTATTTTTTGTAGTTGTACTTGAAGATCAAGTATATGATGTGGTGTTCAGTAAAGGGAAATCTTATCTTAAGCATGTTGTTATTGGACAAGTAAAAAAAATGTTGTTTAGGTTAAAAATATATATAAGCTAGAGTTGGATGCATGCACTGCATTAAGCAGCAAGGAAAAACATGTTCAGGGCTGAGATGTTGGAGAACTCTAGCATAGAAGCATGGGACACCTACACCATGGAGCCTTGAAAATAATGCACTAGATCACCAATGGACTTCCAAAATGCACCCTTGATCAGCATGATGTGTGCAAGGGATGCACTCTTGGAAAATATGTTAAATCCTCCTTCCAAGGCTAAGATAGCATAGCTGAAGCCATCTTGGAGGGAGTTCACTTAGATGTGTATGGACCATTTTATATAGTCTCAGTTACAGAGTACATGTAATATGTGATCTTCATAAATGTTTTTTCCCACAAATGTTGGATCTATTTTATGAAGAAGAAAAATGAGGTTTATTCAAAGTTTGTTGAATTTAAAGCCTTGGTTGAAAATGATACTGGAAAGAAAATTAAATCCCCGAGAATTCATTATGGAGGAGAGTATGTGTCTAATGCCTTCAAGTAATTATGTGCCAAGGATGGTATTAGAAGGGAGCTGACTACACCCCACAACCCACAACAAAATGGGGTTATAGAGAAGAAAAATAGAAGCATTGTAGGAGCTACTAGAGAAATGTTGCATGACTAGGGATTTCCCCTATACCTATGGGCAGAAGCATGCAATACAACTATTTATTTGCAGAGCATGAACCCTCACAAAATTATTGGAATGATTATACCTTAAGAGGCCTTCTCTATGAGGAAGCCATATGTATCCAACTTTCACATTTTTGGATCCATGGTCTGTTTTCATATATACAAAGTTAATAGGAAAAAGTTAGAGCCTATTGTAGAGAGGGGGATCTTTGTAGGTTACACAGAGACACTTCATATGTACTGGGTGTATATTCCCTCACTTAGGATGACTGTTATGAGGAGGGATGTGATATTTAATGAGGATAAATCCATGAGGAGATCTCTAGAGCAAGAGTTGAGCATACCGCTAAAGGATGAGCCTGAGTCAGATCCACAATATGTTATGGAGTAGCCAGATGTGGAGGAGCCAAGAGAAGGCCTACTTGATCCGGATTTAAACAGGAATGCAATAGATTACAGAGATAACCATAAATACAGAGATGCGATAACCATAAATAAAGAGATGCAACGGAAATAACACTTCATTAATGTAAAATACCGAAATATTCTTACAACCAGAATTGGAAATAAACCAGCTAGGACGATGGTAGCTTATCTCTGAGAAGAGATGTGTGGCTACATGTCTTTGAACTGTTCCAAACTTCTATTACAATGAGGCTCGAAGGCCTATTTATTATTGAGAAACAATGGAAAACCCTTCACATTCCAAAACCGACCCTTAGAAGATGAAACGCCAAATTGTGGGCCCCGTTTTGGGTAAATTGGTACATCAATTTCCCGGGGTCGTAACTTTGGCATACGATCTCCGTTTGACGGCGATGATAGGCTTGTTTAGAAGACTATCCGAGGAAACTACCATTGGGAATGAGCAACATCGATCCATCCATGTTGCCCCCTGGATCCCAAAAAAATGTCGTTTGGGCCTCAAAAAGCTCCAGAAGTTCAGGACCCGAAAAACTGCTAAAAATAGTAAGTTGTGCTATAATTAAGGAAACTGAAAATGCTGAAAGAGATAATGATGGGGGTCCAGATGGACTTGGCAGGTGGCCACCAATATCCACCTGGATCACTACTGAAGACAACCACTCATATAGAGCCTTCCATAGAAGGGAGGAAGAGGACAAGGGAGGTAGACATATTGGTGCAAGAAGCTCAGGAGTAGGTTAGAGCTCCTATCTCCTTGCAAAGATATAGGGGATCACCTGAAAAATATACCAGAAATGTGGCACTCATGACAAAACCAATTGATTTTGAGCCTTCTTCATTTAACGAAGAAATTCCCTACTAGGTGTGGATAGATGCCATGGTGGAGGAGTATGACTCCATCATGAAGAATGATGTTTGGGAGGTTGTTCCTAGACCTAAAGACACATTTGTTATTGGTTCTAGGTGGGTGTCTAAGGTGAAACATGCAGCTGATGATAGTGTTGAGAAGTGCAAGGCTAGATTTTTGGCCAAAGGCTTCTCACAGGTGGAGGGGATTGATTATGAGGAGACATTTTCCCTTGTGGCAAGAGACTCATCTACCAAGACCATAATTGTATTGGAAACATATATGGGGTGGAAGATCCACCAGATGGATGTCAAGAATTCCTTCCTCAGTGGAGTGGTTGAGGAAGAGATCTACATTGAGAAACTTGAGGGGTTTGAGACATTTAACAGGGAGACTCATGAGAGCTCTCTATGGTCTCAAGGAGGCACCATGTTCTTGGTACTCTCACATATATTCTTATCTTAGTGGATTGGGATTCACTAAGAGTGAAGAAGATGCAAATATATACTACATTATGGTAGATGGTTTCCTACTCATCTTAGTCCTGTATGTAGATGATTTCATACTGACGTGAGATGAGAGGTTGATCTAGTATTGCAAGGAAGAACTTGCAAGAGAATTCGAGATGAAGGATATGGGTTTGATGCACTACTTCCATGGATTAAAGGTGTGATAGGGAGATGGAGAGCTATTTGTTGGTTAGGGAAAGTACACCTCTGAAATCCTTCAAAGATTCCATATGTAGGATTGCAAGCCCATGGACACTCCTATAGCTACTAACTGGAGGAAAGAGGATGCTCCTATAAGAGAGACAGTAGAGGCCACTATCTACAGACAGTTGGTAGGGTCTTTGATGTAGTTGGTGAACATAAGACCCAATAGTTTTTTTGCAGTTAATCAACTTAGTCAGTTTATGGTGGAGCCTACCAAGCTTCATTGGAAATTAGAAAAGCAAGCTCTTAAATACCTAAGAGGAACAATATATTTTGTTTTGTGTTATAGGAAGATTGATGGACTGAAGCTCCAAGGCTTCACAAATGTGGATTGGGCAGGGAGTCCCTCGGATAGGAAGAACACATCGAGAGTAGTCTTCAATGTTGGGTCAACAACAATTTCTTGCTATTGTAGGAAACATATATTTGTAGCACTCAACTCAGCAGAGGCTGAGTATATGGTTTCCATTCAAGTATCATGCAAGTCTATTTGGATGAGGAAGATCCTGCTTGTCTCTTCAGCCAGGGATGGAGCCTACATTGATCCACTGTGATAATCATAGTTGTATAAAACTCTCTAAAAATCTAGTGCTTCATGATAGGTCCAAGCATATAGACATTAGGTACCATCACCTGAGAGATTGTGTGCAGAGGATAATTGTGATGTTACAGTACATTCCTACAGAGGAGCAAGATGCAGACATATTGACAAAGGCTTTGTTAAGAGGCAAGTTTGAGTTCCATAGGAGCAGTATTTGGGTTTGTTCAAAACCCTTTTCTTTCTAACAGGGAGTGTTAAATTGTATGAAGAAAAAGGCATCATTTGAATTGTGCCTTAGTCAAATAGAGAAATTAAAATTTCCACATTAGTAGGATGACTTGAGTTGCATTTAGTGGGAGTGACATGGCGAATTCACTTAGTTAAATTAGTCAATGAGAGTTTGTGGGATATAAGTAGAGTTATTCATGATTTGATTGCTAAGATGTAGTAATCTAGTGGAGTTATAGTTAGTGAAACTCAATTATTTGAGCTCTAGTCATGAATAGAGTTAATGGGAGTTCATTTGAGTAGTTGTAACTATTGTTAACTCACCGATATCTCAGTTAACTAGTCAATAGTGTTAAACACACACATGGCAGATACAAAATAAGAAAGATAAGCAAGATATTGTAGCTATTATTTGACAATGATATACATTTATAGTACATTCATGCAACCGTTGGGTTCCACATACTAAGGTCTCTTGGAATCTCATGGCTATTCACATTCTACACCAACCCATAGAGGATTAGGTGTCCAACATTCCCCCCCTAATCTGAAGGGGTATGTATGAGTCCAAGAAGAGAGATATAATACAAAATGTGCAAAAAAATGCATGGAAGCACTAGGCTGAATGTGCTCTCTGAAATGTTGGTATAAGGGGGGTGATTTAAGGATGACCACCAACACTGGAACTCTTAGTGCAGTTCCCAAAACTCTTCCAAGTTTGGCATGAAGCTTAGGTCTTCTGCTAGAGGAAGTTCTCTTGATTTTTGAAGAGGGAAACCTTCAACCATGAAAGGGAGCTCTCACACCACATAAAAGGGAGAACCTCAACCTAAAAAAGGGAGGTCTCAACCTGTTATGGTTTAAGGATGACCAACAACTCTAGAATGCTTAATGCAATTCTTGGAACTCTTTCAAAACTGACAAGAAGTTGAAGTCTTCTACTAGAGGAAGTGTCCCCAATTCTTTGAAGAGGTATCACCGACTGAAGGCATGCTCAGGGGCATATTTGTCTGTGGCTACAACTTTGAATCTGGTATGGCAGGTTGTGGCTTAGGCTTGCTTGATGTGGCTTTGAGGCTTGTAGATGAACATCATCCCCCCGTCAGATATAAGGTGAGATGATGGAGAAAAATCATCTGCAAGACTGTTCAATATTCGAGAACAAATCCTGTTGTATGAGCGAAATATCTTCTTGGCTGTTGAAGCCCATTGCCAAGAAGCGATCCATCCAAGATGAATCTTTGTTCTTGCAGGAGGTTTGCTTCTGAAGCATATATTTGAAGAATTATTGGTCTTATGACAGTGATTACATAGATGAAGATCAAAACAATGATATTTCATGTGGCCAACTCGGTCACAGTGTTGGCATTTCACAATCTGTTGCTATTGTTGTGGAAGAGGGGAAGAATCTGGAACAGTTGAAGGTGAACTGTCATGAAGGAATCCAACACTCTGAAACTGAATGGGCTTTGAGTAATCTGGAATGTGAAAGGAAACCTCCTTATCATATCCAAGTCTGGTTTTGTGCTTGTTATGGGCAAGCTCTTCCCAAGGTCCGATGATTGGCTTGGGAAGTGTAGGATGGACTTCTAAATATACATTCACATCGGCTCTTGAATCAACCTCAACTTTATTGTCTTGATTAGTTTCCGCATGTTGATGGGAGTCAATTTCTGATTCAAAAGGATAATTTTTCTGAATAGAAACAAGTTCAGAATCCTGACTATATTTCTGTAACTCCTCTTGTTGTAGTTGTGATTCTAGCTGCAAAAAATCAATCTGTTTTTGTGCATATTGTAGACATGTCTGAATTTCTAAGAGAGAGCCTTTGCTGATTTGGAATGTGTCATCAACAATAGATTGTATTAGAGTTTTCAAAAACTCTAATACTTCACCAATTTGAGTCATTTTCTCCAATGTCAAACTTACAGTTTAAAAAACTGATTACAACTACCAATCAAGAAGAAGAAGCAACACCCAATCACAATAAGGAGGTGAAATAAATGTACACCTACAACTGGATACTCCACTATGAGTTAAAAGTTTTCAGCACCCACATTATTTCACTTAATATCTCAACTAATTAATAAATCACTCAAAATCAAGCCATTGACGACTATAACTACCAATTCAAGGAGAGTTTTGTTTTACAAGAACAAATGTAGCTCATTCCATTCCAGGCACTTTCGAATATTTAAATAATAAAAATTGAGGAAGAAAAAAAACTAGAATGAAGGTTACTATCTTGGTCCTCAATTTGTCCCCCTCTATGTGTCCATGCAAAAATATGTTAGTGCCTCATAATCGCTCTTTATTTCGACCTCATTTTTTTTTTTTTGCTTTTGACCTCAAATATTGACAGAGTGTGGATGCTATTATTACCAGGTATTTTTGTTTTAGCACAACCTATGAGAGGCTCTCGATCTCAACTCACATATAAATTATTGAGAAACCAACTTCTCAATAAGGATAATCACATTGGCATAATGTAAAGCAAGAGCAGAACCTCCAAGAGTAGAAGACGGTGCATGAATTAACTTCTTACATTTAGAACCAAACTATGCCCTTGTATTTGGAGATTTGTTATAGATAGGACTAGAGTAAATATGCCTTATAGGTCCACTTGCAAGTAGGACTTCATTTTGAGAACCAGGCTCTTTGTGTCCTAATGTTGATGCTGATGTCGTCGTTGTATTGCAATATCTCGATTTTATGTTACAAGGCTTTGAGGCTACAACACCTTTGACATAAAAACTCTGATGCTTTGGTGGATGATGGGGATTTAAATTCAAGCATTCCACATATCAAACAATCATGCCATTCATGAATTAATCTAATCAAGATTTTACATGTATGGAGGAGGTAGAAACTACACCATAACACCTTCAGTGCACAGTGCATATAAGACCAACTCACATATATGTATAAGCTAATGTGTATATAAATATTCCAATTATTAAATAAACCAAGTTGTCGATGGAACAACACATCATACAACACAGGCTTGAATTCTTCACTAGAGATAGCGTTATGCAATCAATCTTGGTTTGTGCAGATCTCTGGCTTGCAAAAATATCCTTTCTCAGGAGAACTTGCACATCTCATCTAAGGTGCTTCAGGTCTCTGAGCTTCTTTATATTCAAGTAACCAGAAATGAGGAGGCAACCAAATGCAAGGCCTCCCTTGACTACGAAGGCATACGAAATGTAGGTTCATCACCTACTTGGCGTGACACATGTCAGGCCAATACACCAACATATCAAACACAACAGAGGATTTGAAGCGATGCCGAGGAGGATAGCACCACGAGAGCCACGTATCAAACACATTGGAGATACATAGTATAATTGTTTGAGAATCAGAGGTATGGGAAGAGCGATGGTATGGGAAGAGCAATGGCTTACGAGGAAGGCGCTATGGGACATACCATTCATCAGTCCGATGTGAGTCAGCTTCCAACCAGGAGTAGAAATACAACCGAGAGGAAGGTGTTATATATCGTGATAGATTTGTGGTGAGGAGCGGTGTGAGGAGCAGAGAGGAGGGTGACATATGAAATATATATCACAATAATGCTATTAACACAATCAACATAATAACACATTGATAATACTACATTGATACTCAATGTTTACAGGCAGCGTGGAGTGGAATGGGCCAGATATATGTGCAGAGGAGGGGCCGAGCCAAGCAACTTCCAGTGTGGGAGAAGCAACATAGCGTGGGAGGTATGGAGCGGCTTTTACAGGCAGTAACATTGCTAGTGACGTTTACAGGCAGCAACGTTGCCTTGCTATTAACACTTTTCCATGAGACGCTTCAAGCCTGGCTATAATGTTGATGAGCTCCTCACAACAATAGCTTCGGACACACCTGGTACTGGCAGCAAAGATTATATATCAATAGAGCCGAATGATAATAAACAACCCCCCTTCTGGTATTAGAGCACTGCTATACGATACCACAACATAGATAATGTACTCTGCTCCACTCTTTTGCAGTCAGTCAATTTATAAAATTTTTGTAGCAGCTGCTCTCCAGTGGGGATTGCTGGTGAACGACGATCACAGACACCTCCTCCAACACCAAGGAATCCACGCAGGACTCTGATATAGTGAGAAATGCAAGATGAGGTTGCATTCCCACTAGTAGTTGTGCCTCCCTGCACTCTCAACCATATGCAACATTAAGAAATCCTCTTGACAGATAATAGAGAGGTACTACTCTTGTATGACACTTGACTTCCATACCAACAAGATAATTGTTGAGTAATTTGCCATTATTCCCTCCAAATGTCTCATAACCGAAATCGTCACATTTGATGAAACTTATTCAAAAAGGGGTTGGTGAGAGGAATCTAGCTGAAGCTTGAAGTGTTAATGAAGAGAGGTTTGGTTCATTGATGAGAGGTTGAGGAATTTGTGCTGGCAGACGACAGATGTGTCAGGCTACAAAAATGTAGAACATGGGTAGAAAATTGCGATTGCAATATAGCTGACAGGATTCACTGTGAGGTAAATGTAACATTTCTGCAGGAAGGACAGTGCAAAAGGCAAAGAGGACAACTAAAATAGTACACAATGGTAGAGCACCCAGTTTGAAGAAGACCACACAACTAATGGTGGGAGAAGGCCACACATCATGGCTCTGATACCATGTTAAACACACACATGGCAGAGACAAAATATGAAAGATAAGCATGAGATTGTATCTATTATTTGACAATGATATACATTTATAGTACATTTGTGTGACCATTGGGTTCCACATACCAAGGTCTCTTGGATTCTCATGGTTGTTCACATTCTATACCAACCCATAGAGGATTAGGTATCCAACAAATTTACTAAAAATATCCCTAGTCATGCATGCAATTCTAATTTCTTAGTTGAGTGGAGGAAAAAGGCATCATTGTAATTATCAATGTATACTATTGAGTGTATAGGTTTTGCATTGGATCAGGTGAGAAATTTCTCTAGGATTTGCTCAGGAATTACGTAAAGAAATAAGAGGAAGTTTGAGGCCTATTTTGGCTAAGTGTTGGTTAGAGCAGGAAGACCAGGAGATCAATATTGAAGTGTAGGTTGAGCTTCAAAGATTGAGGTTTTCATTGTAATTGATCATTGTTTCATCTGATATAATACAAAACAGAGGAGGGATTTTTCCCAGTTGGGTTCCCTAGGAAAAATACTGTGTTCGTTGTGATTGAATGATTGCAAATGTTTTTATTCTATGTTTTCTCTTCTGCAAATTGAGTAGAAGAGATTTGTGTCTATTGTTTTCAGTCTGAATTCATTAGCATTTGCAAATTTCGAGATACTTCTACAAATAGTTTTTTAATAGATACGAGATGATGTATTTTGGCACCTAAGGCCATGAGAAGTTAAAAAATATCTTCAATTATTGACCTTCAACCAACTTAGGATAAGACAGTTTGCGTTGATCTCCTTGGGAAGGACCACTTCTAGAATTTTTACCTCCATGACTCACAAGAATAAGGAATGTTGTATACCACATTATAGGATTCACACACTCATGAAGCGATGCGTACGTGAGATTCCCAGGCTATTAGAGCGATGGGATACTCACTAAGCACATACAAGAAGGAGAAGGTTTACATTCAAGCTAGAAATTGAAGGAGGTTGACATTAGGTTCCTATAATTGACATAAAGTGGCAAAAGATGGTTATAATACATGGTGTTGTTCTATCTCGATATTACATACAATGCTTGATGGATAAATTCCTATAAAAAAAATCAATTAATTGATGGATCAGTTATCAAAATATTAGGAAACTGCAACATCCAGTTTAATAAAACTCTTAGAATGGTCTTGTCTCAGAATGATTGACTTCTTCTAACAAATTGTTTTCACATAAAAACTCTCTTGTTAGTTGAAATAACCTCAAAGAAATGGAATATTGGTTTTATGCATATTTTCTTTGTTCTAGTATAAGGACTCCATTCTAGAAACTTGACTTTTTTTCTTTTATAAACCAAGATAATATGACCTCTTCATGATTTTACTCTCTAATAAAATTCCTTTTCTCCTTGGCATGTCTTGGATCTCCTATTTTCACACTTTTGTCATCTTTTGTGAGTGATACTTTTTAAATGAATTCACCTATACCTTATTTTTAAAAGTTCAATAATCACCTATCCTTGCTATGAAAACTTGAAAAAACTTAGCCATGTTAAAAAACAACTGGGCTAACACAAAAACCAACTCTCCTCCTAACTTGGAATCAATGAAAACATTGTATTCAACAATATTCCCCTTTTTAAGTGATGGAAACCCTAGATATTTATGCATTGTTGTTGTAGAATGCCCTCACCCCACCATCTGCAACTTCTCCCCCTATCTGCAATTTAGCCCCTTTTGAGATCACTGGAAAAGGGCCATTCCCCCTTAGCTTTTGCTTCTCTTTACTGATGATTTGAGAGGGGTATATATCCTAGATTCTGTTATCACTCTAAAATTTCCCTAGGGTTGTCATGTTGTGTTTAAAGAAATAATAAAGGTAAACACAAACCTACTTTTAAGATTAGGATCTAGCCTTCCTAATGCTCAGAGAGGTCTCTCTCTTAATAATTCAACTTTGTTGAATTGATTGATTTTAGGCTAGTTATTTAAGCTTTATTGGGTTTTGATTTGATTTGGTGGTGGAATCACTTATTTCGATGGATAGATAAATTTTTTTTTACCATTGGGCTATGGTGTCAAAATTTTGAGAAAATAGGACTGAATCAAGTTCTAAAGGAAGTGTCCACAGGGCAAGGTAGTTGAGAAAATTCAGATATTTTAGGCTGAAGGGTGAAGTGGTTTTCAATCGGGATCAAGGAGCAGTTAAGGATTCCTCAAAATGGATAATGAGGGAAATGAAAGAGGTCAATCAAAACTAGGGAGCAATGAAGAATTCCCTACTCTAGATATCAAAAGAAAACATCAAAATGAATAACAGTTTAGAACAGAGTGTAATTAAACATATTCTACAATAATATTCTTTTTATAACATTTAAATTTGGAAAACATACAAGTGTGTTGTATACTTAAGAAAATAACAATTTGAACAATTGAAAGATACTTCACTGAAGTTTCCCAACACATGAATCCTGTAATGCAATGCCTTTATTACTTGTCTAGTCTACTGACTTGAAAATGTTACAATAAACCCTTAGGTTTCAGATCAGTACAACCATAGAAAGGTTCAACAATCCACCCCCTATATTTGGAATTGTGAAGTATTTATACAAAAACTATTACAAAATATCCTAAAACTGATTTAGAAATTATTTAAGGAAAATGAAATATCTTCATGCAAGAAGATAGAGACACCTAAGAGATTAAAAGGCTATCTCTCCCTTCTTTTACTAATTTTGTTGTTTGCTGTTTTGATCTTTTGTTGCTTTCTCTCTTTTGTTGTTGCTCTATGCTGGCTATTCCTTTACTCTGCCTCTGACTTTTAAACTTTGGCTTTCATCTGATACTCTTTAACTTAGCTGATATGTTACTCTTTGGTGTTTTACCTTGACTGCTTTGTTTTCACTGTTTTACCTTTCATTTTAACACTAAATAATTCAACTTTTCCCAAGTCTCTACATTTGGTAATTTGATTTTTACCATTCTTTTGAAGATTTCATCAGCCTCTCTGTATTTAGCAAATGTAGGTTTGTTGATAAAGAGATATTTTACGTCATGCTGGAGGTAAAAGAGATTCTCAAAATTCTGATATAGCACTTTCCCTGTTGGAATCCCTTTCATGGCTAAATTGTTTGCTTGTTCCTTTACCACTTCTAAGATTTTCTTATCATAGTATTCATGATTCATCAATCTGTCATTGATAACCAATGGATTAGGTAGACTTTTTACCTCAAAAAATCAAATTTCACCATAAATCTGGTTATTGCAAGGTCCATGTTTTGACACTTGTCTTCAAGTTGCATCATCAGATTCCTTTTGGTGATTACTTTCTTTACTTATAGAATTGTTTCAGTCATGTCACTTATTCCAATCTCTTCCAATTCCTGTTTGTTCTTGGAATTAAGAAACTTAATGATTTCATTGGCCTCTTTTGGTTTTCTACCAAGTTCTTCCTTAACCTTTTGAATAGCTTCAATTGCTTCCTTGATTAAATCCTTCTGCTCAAACATGACTTGGATGGATGGCCAAGTATCATTAACAGAGTTAATGATATTGGCCCACAGCTGCTGCTTTGCTTGGGCAAGTGGTTCTTTCAATGTCAATTCTTTTTCTAACTTTTGTATCCTCTCAGTAAATCTGTTTGACTTCTATGTTTCATCCTTATGCAAGATTTGAACTAGCTTCTTTTCATCCTTTAGACTTTTTATTTGATCTTTAAGTCTATTTATTTCATTTGTTTGGATGGACATATCCTACATAGCTTTGATTAATTTCCTACTTCATCACTAGGATGAGCTACTGCTGTAGATGATCCTATAACTGATGTAGTTCTTGATGTAGTGGGAAGTGTTGTAGCTACTCAAACTGCTGAAGTGGAAGGAACTACTGTAGTAACTGTAGGAATGGTAGTGACAATAATTACTTCCATGATGGCCTTTTTCTCCTGTACTAACTTATCCATCTCATTTTCCATTTCTGTTAATTGAGCAATTAACTAATGAATGAGGTTCATCATTTCATTCTTTTGGTTTTGATTCTCTAGAACTTCCTTGGTCTGTGGATGTTTAGTAGGAGGCAATTTAAGTTGTTTCTTCAATGCAGCAATGTCTGCATTCTTTTTCTTAATGAGTTCTTTTGTACCTTTGACATTCTTTGGATCATATCCCATTCCAATAACCAAATCTACAAGGGATTTAATTCTGTTAACTTTAGCCTCTGAGGATGCTTTTCTAGTTTCAACTGTATTTTTACATTTTCCAATGAATTGTGAAGCTTTTGGGCACTCATAGCTTTGTTAGTCATAGTTAAATACAACATTTCTCCTGCTTTCTTATGAAATTCTATTTGGTCTATAGGATGAACATCTTTGGCAAAAATCTCATAATCTATCTTTTTGTAATCTGCTGCTGACTTAGGATGTTGTACTATGGGCTGCAAAAAGGTCATCTACATTTTTCCTATCTTATAATCAAATGCAAAAAGTAATATTTTATGGCCTCTAGGTGTCTGCTTCAAGTACTGTGAATATATTTCATCATTTATTTCTTCATTTTTGACCTTAAAATCTTTGTATCTTTCTTTGATGTCCATTTCTTTGTTCTTTGGTTCACTTTATGAAGAGACTTCAACACTATGCTGCTTCTGGATGATTTGAGCATTAAAAGTTGAAGGTTGATGATTTTCCTTTGAAACTGAAGGAGGTGCATTTTCTTTAATGACAGTGTCAATATCAATGATCTCAATTGTATCAATTTCTTCTTTTTGCTCATTTACAGGATCCAACTTTGTTCTTCTTCTGTACATTATTTCAAATTTATTATCTGTTGTATCTTTGTTTGAGCAAGAACCTTCTTCTCTAGTACTTTTTGCATTTCTATCCTGTAGGGCTGGAGTATGCTGAAGGGAACTAGTATCTATCTACTCCTCCATATCTAGTAATATGTTTTCCAACCACTCTGACTGGTTGGCATATCTTTCAATCTCTGGCCTGGACTCATGCATAAAAGGGCTCGATTTAAACTTGAGTCTCAATTTTTTTATGACACCTAAAGTATCATACTGCCATTTGAAACTATCACTGAACTTCATCTCCTGTAAACATCTTTCTGCATCCTCTCCAACATCCCTATTATTGCAGATAAAAGGACCAAGCTAGTTCTTGATTTTAAACTGTGTTTTCTTCCTGGCTAATAGAAAATTAACATCATCTGAATTTATGATCTGCCTGATATATTCTAGTGCAAATATCCTCATGGGCAGATATTTGGGCAACTTATATGGAGTGAGTTGACATCCCTACACCCTAATTTAAGTGTGGTTTTGGTATAAATACCAGTCTTCTGTTCTGATTTGTTTTGACAACTATAAAACTTCCTTTATTCCATCACTGACCCTGGGTTGATTGCTACTACTTAGCATGTTAACCACTGGGTGAACAAATGAATCAATGAACTCCCTGTAGCTGAAAACAGTGGAATATTTTTGGATTAAGGGTGTCCAAAAGATAATAGATCTAGGATGGTCCTTAGTGTCTAGTTTTTGGATGTGAACTGTAAACCTTTCTGAATGGAAGTATAGAAACTTATGGAACTATTTGAATACTTAAGAGTATTTGAAGACTCTTTCATCTAGCAATCTGATTAGTTGATTATGGATTATGTTTGCTAAGAATTGGGAAAAATTGAAAACTGTAGCTGGAGGGTTGCGTGGGGAAAAAATAGAAAGGAAACCAAGTATAGGCTCATCTACATGTTCATCAGTGGTATATCCTAGAATACATGACAACATGGTTACAATCTGTTTGTCTTTCTTAGAGAAAGCAATGGTAGAATATGGAGGGCTTTCTATAGGAACTTGGACCTTTTCTAGGAGGAAAGTCTCAAAAAGTTGGGATCTCTTGGGAAGGTATAGCTTTGGGCACAGATCAATTAGGTTTTCAATAGAAAATGGGGCTTCATTAGGCTTTGACTGGATCTGCAACATTTCATTTATTGATCCTACAGTGATTGTGAACAAAATTTGCTGGCTAGGAGAGACTATGGCTCTTTGACTTGGGATATAGTAGAGTTGGCATAGGTGGATGATTTCAAGGAATTGGTATACCTGTGGGAACAAGTATTTGGGTAAATTGACTCCCATAGCTGAATATAATAATTTTGGTTGAGGAATTTATCTTTTCTCTAGCAGTGGAGCTTTAACAGGTTGCTAGGGGAGGTTCTATCTTTGATCTAGAAATATCTATCAACCAATGGGAGGTGGCCAATATCTAGATGAGGAGTTTGCAGGGGTTTTGCATCCAGAATGTTTTGGGAAGCCATAAATTCATTTATTTTATTCAATTTATCACTATCTGGCTTAAGAAGCAGGCTTAGGAGCTCTGGGATAGTGTGAAAAGATGAATATAGTCTGCAAAAAGGGTTTTGGATGCAACAATGGCTTTCTTTAGGTTGTGAAGGATTTAAATTGGTTCAATTGATTAACCTATTAGAAATGTTGTGCAAAGCTTAAATAAAATACTTTGGTACTTTAGGAATACCTGGAAAATGAAGCTTTGGTATGCGGAAGGGTTCTCCGAGGGCAGCATAGGCTTTTTGAGGCTTCAATGGTCTTTATCCTACTTCAAATTAGAGTATGCGATATCTTCTGGTCGTAAATGGCTTAAAACAGTTCAACAGATCTTATGGGCTTTAGAATAGGTTGGCAAAGGTTCTTTCGGAAACCGCTAACAGAATAATAGTGAAAAGTTTGGAAAGGGCGACTTCTTTGGGTTTTAACCAACAATGGTTAATCTTTGGGCGCGAGGTTAAGTCTAAATAGTAGGGTGGTTTCATCTGACGTGAGGAGGTGGTAAGATGGTTTATCGTACAACTTTTGAGTGGTAGGGTAGTATTTTTTTAGAGGATGCGATATAACGTGGGGCTGCCACATAGCAAAAAGGCGAGTGGGGAAACCACTAATCTCACGTGCTTTTGGGATGTTAAAGGTCGGATATCGGAGCATGCGATATGGGATACGAGCCGTTGGATCTGGAGGTGGCTAGTCAGAGGGTTATCATGTGGCAGAGTTGTGAGGGATGAGTTGGGGGGTGGGGTCGGGTTATAGATAGGCAGAGGTTTAAATGATAGCAGGAGTTTAAATGAAGTGGGACCCAGGGATATTGTATGCAGAGGGGTATAATACATATTGCAAAGGTTTAATATAGTGGGGGTTAGGATTATATGGCGGGGAATAAAGATATCAAAACTATATGTTAAAATAATATAAAGGGTTTTTTGAGGAAATATGAGACCGAGTGTTATAAACACATTAGGGATGAGTTACGTAGTATTGGGGGGGATTTTTGCATGGGGCCCGATTACCTTAAGGGAAGGGTTTTAAAGGTAGGGAAAGGATTTTAGGAAAGGAAAAGGGTTAGAATAAGGGGAAAATAAGGAAGGAGAATGTGTTAGAACAAAGAAAAATGAATAGGGAAGGGGTTTTCTTACAAGGGAAAATGAGTTTGGAGGGAAGTTAGTAATATAAAATGAGCCAATTGATGCTCTCCATGCCTTGTGAAAACTACTTCTTCCTACCCATCATTTACCTTAACATTTTTTCTTCATTTACTAGGTGCATTTGAGTTTGCTGACCCTTTATTTTTTTTTTTCTTTTGTAAGAAAACTATCTAATTCCAACCTTATGACTTTCCAATGGCTTAGATTAAACTGTTGAGCTCATTATTATTCTCTACCTAACTACTGATCTGCCAAGATTAAATAGTTTGGATAGATCTTTATTCTCTATCTATCAACATGAAGTTTAAAGCATGAATGAATCAAGATTAAACTTTTTGAACATCATGGATTGTGGCATTTTTGACAAGCTGCACACAATCTTATTTTGCAAAGCAAAGTAAAAAGTAGTGGCATTTGAATTTGCATCACTTTCATAATGTATTTTTTTTTATCTCTTTTTTGTGGGTTCATATTTTATTTTCTTTTTTTATCCTTTTCTTTTATTAGTCCATTGATTTTTCTTTTAGGACTTCACCCTCTTTACATTTTTTACTTTTAATATGGGAAAACATTTTGCAGAAAGCAAAAGTATGTACAATATTACAAGACTAATCATAGTCAATTCAAAATTATGAATCCTATTATTATAGGACCCTAATAGTGGCTCCACATGGGGATGGAATTTCCTGGTGAAATGTCAAGAACTTCAAGATTAGTAGCTTTTGAAACTTTGACTGTGCTTGCCTTGTAACTATTTTTCTATGATCTGATTTACTCATATCTATGATGGTACACCTTTCAAAGCTTAGGTCCTTCTCTTCGGGCTTTAACCTCAAAAGGAAATCATCAAATCCAATCTAAACGTTTCAATGTTATGTATAGTGAGCAAAGTAAACAAATGAACTAATGCTAATCTAGGGAAAGGTAATGCTTCATCATTCTGCCATTGACTGGTCCACCTGGTAGATCTATTCCATCTTACTGTTTCAAGAAAAATGCATTGTTACCTCTGTAACCATAAAGGATGTAAGGGCCTTACCATAGGTGGTCAAATTTCCCATGTTTACCTTTTCCTTCTCTTCCGGAATCCCATTTGAGTACTTTGTCACCTATGTAAAAATCATCAGCTTTGGTTTTCTTATAATTTTTTTTTTTTGATTTTATCTTGGATCACTTGGGATTTGTCATAGACTTCTTCCCTGGTTTGCTGCAAATGTATTGTTTGATTTATCCTCCTTTGGATATCATTGGATTCTACCTACAATTCTTGGATCATATTCATTACTGGTACTCCCAAAGAGGATGGAAAAACAAAATCCATTCCATATACTAATTGATAAGGAGATGTACCAATGGACTTTTTTTTAGTTAGTCTGTCTACCCATAAGGCATTAACCAACTTTTTGTTCTAGGTCTTCTTATTGTCTTCTAACAGTTTCTTGATGATATTAACCAGGATTTTGTTTGAGGATTCTGCAAATCCATTACCTTGAGGGTAATAGGTTGTGGAATGGCTGAGGGTAATGTGGTATTAGTTACAAAAGTCTACCATTTTCTTGGATTTGAAGGCAACAACATTATCAATGATGAGCTTTTGTGGGCATCCAAATCTATAAAGGATGTTGTTTTCAAGGAATGAAATGATGACATAATATGTGGCTTGTCTAGAGGGGATGGCTTCTATCCATTTAGTAAAGTAATCAATGGCTGTCAAAATCCATTTATGTTTGGATGAGGAGGATGGGTGAATTTCACCAATGAAGTCTAGACCCCATTGTTGAAATGGCATTTCTATGGAGATGGGTTTGAGGGGTAATGGTAAGAGTTTCTTCTTGCCTTCAAATATTTGGCATTTGTGATAGGAGGTCACATATTTTCTGACATCTGCAAAAAGAGTGGGCCAGTAAAAACCTGCCCTTAAAATCTTATTAGCAGTTGTTTTCCAGTATAGGTGTCCCCCACAATCCCCTGCATGAAATTCTTGCACGAACTTGTCAACTTCATCTTTTAATAAACAATTTAACAAAATGCCACCATTATCTTTCCAAAATAAAACATTGTCTAAGATACAATATTTCATTGCTTTCATCATTAGGAATCTACTTTTGGTTCAAGATAAACCAGGAGGATTTTGTAAGTTGAGTAAAACGAAACTAATGTTTGCATACCAGGGTGAATCTATGAAAGCTTCACTGATTTGTGGAGTCACCATCTCTTCCTGATCATCTATAGCAACAATGAAATTTATGTGTAAGGCTCAACAGTTCGATTTAGCCATGAGTTTGGCTAAACCTTGGCCTTTAATCAACTTTGTAGGCTTGATATCAATGTCATATTCTAATATGGTGGAAATCCATTTGCCTCTTTTTACATCAGGACATTGTGAGTTAGAATGTCCTTAGAACTGAGTTTGGAAAATATGCTATTATGTGAGAGTATAGAACATATACTTTGAAATCCCTTATGGCTTTTACTAAAGCAAGAGCTTGTTTGTCCATTATATTATACTTTAGTGTAGCATCTCTCAAAGCTTTATTGAAGAAGGAAATGGGTTGTTCATAACCCTCATCATTCTTTTGCAACAAGATTGTTGCAATAGTGTGTTCTAAAGGAAATGAAAAAATTATGAAGTCTTCGTTGAAATTAGGACTTATGAGGACATGTGTTTTAGTAAGGGCTTCTTTAATTGCCTCAAAAGACTACTCATCCTCTACTGTCCACTTAAGTGTTGAATCCTTTTTCAACATGTTATTCAAATATCTAATTAGTTCTGCTAAGTTAGAAATGAATCTTCTAAGAAATTTTATTTTACCTAAAAATGATTGCGATTCTTTAATGTTCCTAGGATGACTGACGTTTAGGATTGCTTCTATTCTAGCTGGATCAATTCTAATGCCTTTGAAATTATGTGTCCTAAGATTTTACCTTCTTCTAGCCCAAAGAGTGTATTTTTGGGATTAAAAGAAATGCCAAATTTTCTACATTTAATAAAAAACTCTTCTCAAATGATCTAGATGTTCATTATTTGATTTGGAAAACACTGTGATATCATCTTGGTAAACAAATAAATAGTCATGGATTCTTTGTTTGATCTCTGGGTTGGACTAGGATTTTATTGTATCCAGAGAATCCATCAAGTAATGAAATTCTGGATGACCCTAATACCCTTTGGAGAATGTGGTCCATTTTAGGGAGGGGATAGTTATCCTTCAATGATACTTTGTTCAATTTTCTGAAATCAACACAGAGTCTAATTTCTCCTGTTTTCTTTCTAGTGGTGACTAAATTAGAGACCCAATTTGAATATCTAATTGGTTCTATGATTTGTGCCTCATACATCCTTTTTACTTCTTTTTCTATCAATGGCATAAGAACTGGATTAATCCTCCTAAGCTTTTGTTTAAAGGGTTTCTGATCTTCTTTGATGAATATTTTATGTTGAATAATGCTGGTGTCATCAGATTTGAGGTCTTCATAACTCCAGGCAAAGACATCTTGAAATTCTTTAAACAAACTTATGTATTTCAGCTTTTCAGCTGGAGGTAATGCTTTGGATAATTTAATAAGCTTAGGTTTTTCTTCTGTTCCTATATTACATTCTTCTATGTTTGATCTTAAAGGCTCCATTTTTTATTTTCTAGCTACATAATTTGAATCAAACAAATCTTCTAATGGGGTTAATCCCTTAGGAAAAAAGTCATTTTTAAGGTTTAAAATCTCATAATCATCATTGACTATTTCTTCTATTTATACTTTTTCTAAGTTATCTATTTCTACTTTAGTGAATTTAGTGGGTTTATCTACATCTACAACATTTATATATATCTCACTATTTATGACGTCATCTAATGTACAATTAGTATCTATGTTACAGTTTTGGAACTCTCCCTCAGCATTCATAAAATCATAGATTTTAGAATCTTGTGAAAAAAATTGCCAATATTTTAGATTATCAGGTATAACGGGCCTGTGTCTTACCTCTGCAGTGTACTGGTGATTGGGCTGAAAAGGTTTAAATATGAAAGTGCTAGAAAAAGTAGCCAAACTATGAGCTTGCATGTTCTGTTTCCTAGGAATAACAACAAAATCAATTTCAAGAAGTTCTTTAATCATATCTAGAACATTTTCTTTGTATTGGCTAAGTCTAGGATTATTTATAGAATACTCTCCTTTAATTTGTTTTATGATCAATTTTGAGTCTCCCATGATAGAAATTCTCTTGGCTCCAAGGTTTCTTACAATTTGTAATCCTAATATTAAAGCTTCATACTCTGCCATGTTGTTAGTGCATTTGAAGTTTAATCTGAAGGCATGACCTTTAGAATGATTATTTTCCATTTTATGAATCCAAACTCCTGCACCTACTCCAAATCTATTCACTGAACCATCAAAATCTAGGTGCCACCTAGATTCATGAAAGATATTATCACTGTTGGGTTCTTTATGTTTTTCTTCTAAAGTTGTGATTTCACCTTTGCCATTTTCTGTATTATACAAGATAAATGAGTCCAAATCAGAATGCATGGAATAAATAGGGTAATTATATGGTATTTCTAAACTACTTACCATGTATTTCATCAAGGTTTCTTTGTAAATATTTCTTTGCTGTCCAAATACATAAATGGTAGCATATGACATGTCTAATTGCAAATATCCTTGTAACTTTTCTCCCCATGAGCAAGATAACAACATACAATATTTAGGTGGAATATCAACAACTACTATGTCCATAAAAAGACTTTTTGCTAGACATTGGACTAGAGTTACACACAAATATTTATCAAGCCTAGGCATTTGACTTGACTAGAATCAAAGGAAAACAGGTCCTTGTAGGGTTTAGTGATGTCTAAGTTTAATCTTTCCATGACTTCTTTAGACATAAGGTTATGAGATGCTCCTGAATCTAACATAGCATTATGTAGGATTTTATCATGAACATTTAAGCTAATGTAGAATGGAGGAATACTCCGTTGTTGATGTTTTCCATTCACTTCTAGACCAAATACTAACTCAGGTTGATCATCATTAAGGTTTACAACATCTTCACCTTCACCTATGTCAAGTGATTCACTAATTTGTGCTTTGTATGATTCATTTTTCAATAGCTCTATTAGAGGAACTGGTATTTTCAATTTGGCTATCTGAATTTTGATATTGAATGGAATTTGAGTTTTTCCTAGTTGAATGATTTCATTTTTAGCAATTTGGGTTTGTGTGTTTTTGTCTTCTTTACCAGCACTTGGTAATTCAATTTGTGTATCAACAATTTTTCTTTCAATTTTCTTGTTTGGAATAGTTTGAGTAGCAGTTGAAGTTTGAGTTTCAGCTGAAGTTATGTCTAAAATTTTTGGGCTGGAAGCCTCCTGAGTTCCTCTAGGTAGAATTTTTAGAACTTTGGTCATAGGAGCTTCTGCTATTTTCTTAGTTTGGGTTTGGACTGATTTCTTAGTAGGAACTTCTGTGTTCTTTTTTCTTCTAAGGCTATATTGTTTGTGAACTTCATAGATAGTAGATTCATAGCCTTGTTTGTAGTCAAAGGATTCTCCCGATTCTAATTGTAGTTGTTGTAACATGTACAATTCCTGTTCTTCCTGAGTAAGAGAAATGGCATCTTCATTGTTTACTCCCATTAAGTTTATCTGGGTGTCTTGGTCTTCTTCAAGCTGTTGTGAACCTTAAGCATAATTTTCTTGGAAAGGTGGCCTAATTTGTTGGTCAGGTGTACCTTCTTTTGATTTTCCAGTATTAGGATTCTTCCTGAAGTTAGGGTTTCTGATTTGAGGTCCTTGTTGATTTTCCCACTGAGGTTTTCTTTCCATATTCTCTAATCTATCCATTAACTTTTCTAAACTTTTAGCCAAAGTATCTATCTTAACATATGAAGTGGATGGTTCTTCCTTAATGGTAACTCTCATCTCATTCCTCATTCTAGCTCTTTTAGCCAACAAGTAGGCTTCTACATTAACTGCATCACTTTGCATTTGTTCTAAAGTTGGAGGGTTTCTTTCTCTCAATTGGTAAGGCATATCAGTGTCAAAACCATCACAAAATTTGATTAGTGCCAAGTCTGGTGGAGGTGTGATATTTGCAGGGATTGCATTATAAATATTGTTAAACCTAGTATAATAATCATGAATAGATTCATTAGGAGCTCTTCTAATGTTTTCATATTCAGACAATATTTGTAAAGGATTTTTCTTTCTTTCCTATCTATTGATAAACAATCTATGCAAAAAAATTAACAATATGACCATCAGTTAAAGATTTAAACCATTTCTTGACATCTCCTACTAGTGTTTGTGCAAATAATCTCATTTGTACGTCTTCTTCATCAATTTCATGTAATTCAAAATAATCATTCATTTTATTTACATGTTGTTGTGCAGTATATTGACTAGTACCATCAAACTGAAAGATTTTACTCTGGTAGTCTTGGGGCATAGCATGTACTTGAGCTGGTAAGGTCAAAGGAGCATCTTTGATAGCCATGGCTAAGGTTCTAGCTTGGATAGGATGTAAATGGTAGTTCTTGAAGATGAACTTGAAGGGCTTACATATGAGCTTGAAGTGTTAGAAAATGTAGTAGAAGTGTTAGAAGATGAACTTGAAGTATTTGGAGATGGAAATAAAACTCTAGGTTGAAGAGGAAGCTTGGGGATGAATGATTCTGTAGAATGAAGTGTAGTGGAAATAATAGATGAGGTGGTACTAAATAAATATGAATTTACAGACTCTGAAGGAATGGTAGAAGGCTTAGGAGTAGCAGCAATTAGGGAAACTAACTCAATTGATTGTTGAAAATAGGCTTCGTTTATGTGTCTTATCAAATTTGAGGTTAAAGCATCAAGTTTGTCAGAAGTGTCTAGAACATGTTGATCTAAATTATGATGTATAGTATTCTTCTTTGATTCAATAAATTGAATAAAAGTAGGGTCTATTACAATATCATGGATTGAAGTTTCAGATTTGGTACGAAACAATGAATGCTCAAATGATAAATCAAATTGAAGATCCTCTAAGTTTGATAACTCTTTAGGAAGTGAATTTGCATTGATTAGCTGACTATTGCTTTCTTGACTTTCTACTTTATTGTTTTTTTTTTCTTAAGATTTTGTCTGGATTATCAACAATTATAGCAGGGTTTGGATCTGGATGTTCCCTGGTATTGTATGTTCTTTTGGAAGCCAAAATTTTAATTTTTTAATGAAACCTTTTACAATCCTAAAATGGCCTTAAGGTGAAAAGATGAGATCTAGGATTTCCTTTAAGGTTCATTAAACTGAGGACTAAGTCCAAAGTATGGTCGCCACTATGTTATCACTCTAAAATTTCCCTAGGGTTGTCATGTTGTGTTTAAAGAAATTATAGAGGTAACCACAAACCTACTTTTGAGATCATGATCTAGCCTTCCTAATGATCAGAGAGGGCTCTCTCTTAATAATTTAACTTTGTTGAATTGATTGATTTTAGGCTAGTTATTTAAGCTTGATTGGGTTTTGATTTGATTTTTCATGGAATCACTAATTTCGAGGGATAGATAAATGTATTTTTACCATTGGGCTATGGAGTCAAAATGTTGAGAAAACAAGACTAAATCAAGTTCTAAAGGAAGTGTCCATAGGGAAAGGTAGTTGAGCAAATTCAAATCTTTTAGGCTGAAGTGGTTTTCAATCGGGATCAAGAAGCAATTAAGAATTCCTCAAACCGGATAATGAGGGAAATGAAAGAGGTCAATCGAAACTAGGGAGCAATGAAGAATTCCCTACTCTAGATATCAGAAGAAAACATCAAAATGAATAACAATTCAAAACAAAGTGTAATTAAACATATTCTGAAATAATATTCCTGTTATAACATTTAAATTTGGAAAACATACAAGTTTATGGAATACTTAGGAAAATAACAATTTGAACAATTGAAAGATAATTCACTGAAGTTTCCCAACGCATGAATCCTATGATGCAATGCCTTTATTAGTTGTCCAGTCTACTGACTTGAAAATGTTACAATAAACCCTTAGGTTTCAGATCAGTACAACCATAGAAAGGTTCAAAAATCCACCCCCTATACTTTGAATTGTGAAGTGTTTATACAAAAACTGTTACAAAATATCCTAAAACTGATTTAGGAATTATTCAAGGAAAATGAAATATCTTCATGCAAGAAAATAAAGACACCTAGGAGACTAAAAGGCTAACTGTCCCTTCTTTTACTGATTTGGATGTTTGTTGTTTTGATCTTTTGCTGCTTTCTCTCTTTTGCTGTTGCTCTACGTTGGTTGTCCCTTTACTCTACCTTTGACTTTTAAACTCTGTCTTTCATCTGATACTCTTGGACTTAGATGATCTGTTACTCTTTGCTGTTTTACCTTGACTGCTCTTGACCGCTCTGTTTTCATTGTTTTACTTTTCATTTTCATAGAAAATCAATCAACTTTTCCCAAGTCTCTGCATCTGGTAATTTGATTTTTACCATTCTTCTAAATATTTCATCAGCCTCTGTGTATTTAGAAAATGTAGGTTTGTTGATAAAGAGATATTTTACCTCATGCTGGAGGTAAAAGAGATTCTCAAAAGTATGATATAGAACTTTCCTATTGGAATCCCTTTCATGGCTGAATTGTTTGCTTGTTCCTTTGCCACTTATCTTATTTTCTTATCATAGTATTCATGTTTCATCAATCTATCATTGATAACCAATGGATTAGGCAAGACCTTTTTTCCTTAAAACATCAAATTTCACCATAAATCTGGTTATTGCAAGGTCCATGTTTTGACACTTGTCTTCAAGTTGCATCATCAGATTCCTTTTGGTGATTACTTTCTTTAATTCTAGAATTGTTTCAGTCCTACAACTTATGCCACTCTCTTCCAATTCTTGTTTGTTCTTGGAATTAAGAAATTTAATGATTTCATTGGCCTCTTCTGGTTTTCTACCAAGTTCTTCCTTAACCTTTTCAATAGCTTCAATTGCTTCCTTGATTAAATCTTTCTTCTCAAAGATGCTTGGATGGATGGCCAAATATCATTAACAAAGTTAATGATATTGGCCCACAACTGCTTCTTTTGTTGGGCAAGTGGTTCTTTCAATGTCAATCCTTTTTCTAACTTCTGTATCCTCTCAATCAATCTGTTTGACTTCTGTGTTTCATCCTTATGCAAGATTTGAATTAGCTTCTTTTCATCCTCTATACTTTTTATTTGATCTTTAAGTCTATTTATTTCATTTGTTTGGATGGACATATCCTGCATAGCTTTGATTAATTTTCTTGCTTCATCACTAGAATGAGCTACTGCTGCAGATGATCCTATAACTGATGTAGTTGTTGATGTAGTGGGAAGTGCTGTAGCTACTGGAACTTCTGAAGTGGAAGGAACTCCGGTAGTAATTGTAGGAATGGTAGTGACAGTAACTACTTCCATCTTGGCCTTTTTCTCCTATACTAACTTATCCATCTCATTTTCCATTTATGTTAATTGAGCATTTAACTAAAGAATGAGGTTCTCCTTTCATCCTTTTGGTTTTGATTCTCTAGAACTTCCTTGGTCTGTGGATGTTCAGTAGGAGGAAATTTAAATTGTTTCTTCATTGCATCAATGTCTTCATTATTTTTCTTAATGATTTCTTCTACACCTTTGACATTCTTTGGATCATATCCCATTTCAATAACCAAATCTTCAAGGGATTTAATTATATTATCTTTAGCTTGTGAGGATGCTTTTTCTAGTTTCAACTGTACTTTTACATTTTCCAAAGATTTGTGAAGCTTTTGGCCACTCATAGCTTTGTCAGTCATAGTTGAGTACAACAATTCTCCTGCTTGCTTATGAAATTCTATTTGGTCTATAGGATGAACATCTTTGGAAGAAATCTCATAATATGTCTTTTTGTAATCTGCTGCTGACTTAGGATGTTGTACTGTGGGCTGCAAAAAGGTCATCTGCGTTTTTCATGTCTTATAATCAAATGTAGAAAGTAATCTATTATGGCCTCCAGGAGTCTGCTTCAAGTACTGTGAATATATTTCAGCTTTTATTTCTTCATTTTTCACGTTAATATCTTTGTATCTTTCTTTGATGTCCATTTCTCTGTTCTTTGGTTCACTTGATGAAGAAAATTCAACACTATGCTGCTTCTAGATGATCTGAGCAATAGAAGTTGAAGGCTGATGAGTTTCCTTTGAAACTGAAGGAGGTGCATTTTCTTTAATGACAGTGTCAGTATCAATGATCTCAATTTCTTCTTCTTGCTCATTTACAGGATTCAACTTTGTTCTTTTTCTGTACATTATTTCAAATTTGCTATCTGTTGTATCTTTGTTTGAGAAAGAACCTTCTTCTCTAGTCCTTTTTACATTTCTCTCCTATAGGGATGGAGTATGTAGAATGGAACTAGTATCTATCTAATCCTCCATATCTAGTAAGGTTTTTTCCAACCACTATGACTGGTTGGCATATCTTTCAATCTCTGGACTAAACTCATGCATAAAAAGGGCTCAATCTAAACTCGAGTCTTAGTTTATTTATGGCACCTAAAGGATCATACCGCCATTTGAAACTATCACTGAACTTCATCTCTTGTAAACATCTTTCTGCTTCCTCTCCAACATCCCTATTATTGTAGATAAAAGGACCAAGCTGGTTCTTGATTTTAAACTGTGTTTTCTTCTTGGTTGATAGAAAATTAACATCATCTGAATTTATGATCTGCTTGATATATTCTAGTGCAAATATCCTCATGGGCAGATATTTAGGCAACTTATATGGAGTGAGTTGACATCCATACACCCTAATTTAAGTGTGGTTCTGGTGTAAATACTAGTCTCCTGTTCTCATTTGTTTTGAAAACTGTAAAACTTTGTTTATTTCATTACCGACCCTGGGTTAATTGCTACTGCTTAGCATGTTAACCACTGGGTGAACAAATGGATCAATGAACTGCTTCTAGTTGAAAATAGTGGAATAATTTTGGATTAAGGGTGTCCAATAGATAACAAATCTAGGATGACCCTTAGTGTCAAAATTTTGGATGTTAACTGTAAACCTTTCTGATTGGAAGTATAGAAACATATGGAACAATACTGAAGAGTATTTGAATACTCTTTCATCTGGCAATCTGATCAGTTGATCAGGATTCTGTCTGCTAAGAATTGGGCAAATTTGAAAACTGTAGCTGGAGAGTTGCCTGGGCAAAAAATAGAAAGGAAGCCAACTATAGGTTCATCTACATGTTCACCAGTGGCATATAATATAATACATGACAACATGGTTACAATATGTTTGGCTTTCTTAGAGAAAATGGTGGCAGAATATGGAGGGCTGTCTATAGGAACTTGGAACATTTCTAGTAGGAAAGTCTAAAAAATTTGGGATCTCGAAGGTCCAGCTTTAGGTACAGATCAATTAGTTTTTCAATAGAAAATGGGGCTTCATTAGGCTTTGGATGGATCAACAACATTTCATTTATTGATCCTGCAGTGATTGTGAACAAAATTTGCTGGCTAGGAGAGGTTATGGCTCTTTGACCTAAGATATAGCAGAGTTGCCATAGGTGGATGATTTCAAGGAACTGGTATACATGTGGGAACAAGTATTTGGGTAAATTTGACTCCCATACTGAATATCATCATTCTAGTTGAGGAATTTTTCTTTGCTCCAATAGTGGAGTTTTAATAGATTGCTGGGGGAGGTTGTATCTTTGATCTAGAAATCTCTATTGGCCAATGGGAGGTGGCCAATATCTAGTTGAGGAGTTTGCAGGGGTTTTGCATCCAAAATGCTTTGGGAAGCCATAGATTCATTTATTTTATTCAATTTATCACTATCTGGCTTAAGAAGCAGGCTTAGGAGCTCTAGGATAGTGTGAAAAGATGAATATAGTCTGCAAAAAGGGTTTTGGATGCAACTGTGTCTTTCTTTAGGTTGGCAAGGCTTTAAATTGGTTCAATTGATTAACCTATTGGAAATTTTGTGAAAAGCTTAAGTACAGGCCTTCGATACTTCAGGAATACATGGAAAATGAAGCTTTGGTATGCAAAAGGGTTCTCTAGGGGCAGTGGAGGCTTTTTGAGGCTTCAATGGTCTTTATCCTACTTCAAATCAGAGTCTGCAGCATCTTCTGGTCGTAAATGGCTTAAAATAGTTCAATAGATCTTCTGGGCTTTAGAATAGGTCAATAGAGGTTCTTTCTGCAACCGCTAATAGAATAATAGTGAAAAGTTTGGAAAGGGAGGCTTCTTTGGGTTTTAACCAATAGTGGTTAATATTTGGGCGCGAGATTAAGTCTAAATAACAGTGTGGTTTCATCTGATGCAAGGAGGCGGTAAGGTGGTTTATTTCACTACTTTTGAGTGGTAGGGTGGTATTTTTTTAGAGGATGTGATATAACGTGGGGCTTCCACGTAGCAAAAAGGCAAGCGGGGAAAACCTCTAATCTCATATGCTTTTGGGATGTTAAAGGTCAGACGTTCGAGCACGCGATATGGGATGTGGGCCGTTGGATCTGGAGGTGGGTGATCGGAGGGTTATCGCGTAACGAAGTTGTGAGGGATGAGTCAGGGTGTGGGGTCGGGTTATAGATAGGTAGAAGTTTAAATGAAGTGGGACTCGGGGATATTGTATGCGGAGGGGTATAATACATATTGTGAAGGTTTAATATAATGGGGGTTAGGATTATATGGTGGGGAATAAAAATAACAAAATTATAGGTTAAAATAATATAAAGGGGTTTTTGAGGAAATATGAGAGCAAGTGTTAGAAACACATTAGGGATGAGTTAAATAATATTGGGGGGGTTTTCACATGGGGCCCGATTACCTTAAGGGAAGGGTTTAATGATGGGAATGGGTTTTTAAGCTAGGGAAAGAATTTTAGGAAAGGGAAAGGGTTAGAATAAGGGGAAAATCAGGAAGGGGAATGAGTTAGAACAAGGGAAAATGAATAGGTAAGGGGTTTTCTTACAAGGGAAAATGAGTTTGGAAGGAAGTTAGTAATATAAAATGAGCCAATTGATGCCAGAGCTTCAGGAATTTCTTCTGCACATTAATATTTATAGTACCCACTGATTCCATCCAAGGGTATCCCAAAACAACATCCTCATTAGCCATATCTGAAGCATAAAAATAAAAATGCAATACATACTTGTCCATAGAAAGCTTCAAATCTTTATAAACTTTCACCTACTCATTATTAACCTGTGTGTGCTCCATGTGTTTTGCTGGCACTTGTAATTTTTTTGCCAAATTGAAATTTATGAGATTTTGCTTGCAACTAGGATTTATAGACACAATGATCTTCTCCTTCTGAATCAATCCATGAACCTGAAATAAGGATATACTGGTAGGAAATAACCCCAGATGTTTCTCCTTATCTTGTTTTCTAGCATGAGACCATTTGTCCAAGAGGAGTTTTTCAAATTCTTTATCCGAAAGTTCGGACAATTACGTGTTGTAAATTGATTTCCACCATCTGTAAGCCTCATCTTGGAAACCAATCGATAACAAAATTTTCCATTGTTTCCCATATGTTAACTTTTGGTTCTGTATGAATTTTTCAATAGTAGGGCTATCATATTTTCCTGTAAAAAACATCTTGCTAAACGACACGAAAAAAATCACTTACTTGGCGAAAATTTAAAGTGGCCACAGTTTAATCAATATTGCTCAAAATCTTTATTATGATCTATTTTCGGAAATAGAATGACCATTTTGCATCTTCCCATGTGATAGAAATCCCGATCTAGGCACTGGAATTTCATATCTGTGTTGCAACTCTTCCGTCGTCACCAAAAATTCTGAAAAAGGAGCTGATTTTAAATCAACGATATCTCCCTCATCTGGACTCCAATTTGACTAATTTTTCTTTTGAAGTCAGGTATTTTTTCACAAAAAATCCAAATATGCAATTAAATTTTGTAGATTTTGCCCCAAAATGTACAGATCTGCGCCACAAACTCGTTGCCCCGAAAAAATGTCTGCAACACCATTGATTTTTAGATTAGTGATATCTCCTTCATCCAGACTCCGATTTGGCCGATTGTTTTTTTTGAAATTGGGTATTTTTTCACAAAGAATCCATATCTGGAATTAGATTTTGTAGATTTTTCCCCAAAACATATAGATCTGCACCACAAACTCGCTGCCCCGAAAAATGTCTTCAACACCACTGATTTTTAGATCAGCGATATCTCCTTCATTTGGACTCCGATTCGGTAGATTTTTTTTTGAAATCGGGTATTTTTTCACAAAGAATCCAGATCTGCAATTATATTTTGTAGATTTTCCCCCAAAACATACATATCTGATCTGCAAACTCACTGGCCCAAAAAATTCCTGCAAAAAAAAAAAAATCTCCACTTTTGGCCAAGAAAGTGATCTGATACCACTTGTTATAGATTTGATCAAAAAATATAAGATAATGCAAATATACCTAGAAATAATAAGATAAAAATAGATAGAAATGCTTCTTTATTGATCAAACCCTTAAGGTAAGGCAACACCATACATTCACTCCTTAAGGAAGGAGAACACTCAACAAGCCATATGCCTGTTCATACAATAATCCTTGACACCTCTCAATGGGGACTCTCTAGCTTATATATAGGCCTCATATATACAATACGATGGGTCATTACCATGGTTCCCTCAATACCATCTATCTAATACCATGGGCCCATTACATTATTACTAACTACTTGTGGTCCCTTATATGATACGGGTTAACCACCTTATTTATTACTATGGCCCATCCCATTATTACATTATTCCCTTGGGTATCTCCCCTTGTACCCCATATTATCCCCCCTAGGTACACTACATATTCTCTACCTAACTACTGATCTGCCAAGATTAAACAGTTTGGCTGGATCTTTATTCTCTATCTATCAGCATGAAATTTAAAGCATGAATGAATCAAGATTAAACTTTTTGACCATCATGGATTGTGGCATTTTTGACAAGATGCACACAATCTTATTTTGCAAAGAAAAGCAAAAAGTAGTGGCATTTGAATTTGCATCACTTTCAAAATCTATTTTTTTTATCTCTTTTTGGTGGGGTTCATATTTTATTTTCTTTTTTTATCCTTTTCTTTTATTAGTCATTTGATTTTTCTTTTAGGACTTCACCCTCTTTACATTTTTTATTTTTAATATGGGAAAAAATTTTGCAGAAAGAAAAACTATTTACAATATTACAAGACTAATCATAGTCAATTTAAAATTATGAATCCTATTATTATAGGACCCTAACAGATTCTATATTAGATATTCAAATGTTTCTCACAGAAGGGGTTTGGTAAAAGCTTATACAACTTATTCTTTTGTGGTAATTTATTCCAATTTGAGACTTTGTTAAACTAGTTCTCTTAGAATGTGGTGTTTGATTAGAATATGTTTGTCTTTGATGCATAATAGGGTTCTTTGAAATGTTGATTACACTTGTATTATCACACATGATTGATATTATCTGATCATATTCTACCTTGATATAATTTAATTCCTATTTCATCCAAAGACCTTGTTTTCAACATGTTATTGCTGAAATATATTAAACTTCAGCTATGGATGGAGAGATTTAAGTTTGTTTCTTGTTCAACCATGGCACCGGATAATTTCTTGGAAACAATGCTCCTCCAATTGTACTCTTTTTATCATCAACACTTCACTCCCAATCTACATCGGTATATGCTATTAAAGTAAACTTTTTTCTTCTTGAATACCATAGGCCAAACTATAGTGTGCCCTTCAAATATATGAATATTATTTTTACTACTTCCACATGTGCCTCCCTTGGCGCAGATTGAAATATTGCAACCAATCCTACTATTTGCATTATGTTTGATCTTGATGTTGTCACATATAGTAGGAATCCAATCATTTACCTATACAATGTTTGATTTGTGTATGGGGACTCATCATCTTTTCTCAACTTGCATCTTGTGACCATGGGTATACTAACAATTTCATAGCTTTCCATTACAAATTTATTCAACTTCTCCTTGATGTTTTTAGTCTAGGAAATGAATATGCATTTTCTAGATTGAAAAACTTGCAAACGTAAAAAGAATGGCAATTCTCCAAGCATGAATATTTAAATTCTTTTTTCATTTCTTCTGTAATTTTTTTACTCATTCAGTCAACATCAATTCCAAAAATGATATCATCTAAATAAACCATAATGATTAATAGATTTTCATTATCTATTTTGATATAAATATTGTTGTTTGTAGCTTCTCTGTTAAAAAATTTATGTTGTAGATAGTTGTCAAGTATTGAATATCATGTTCTCAGAGCTTTCCTTAGTCTATAAAGTGTGTTATTAAATAGACATACATAATTTTCTTTTTTTGACACATGAAATCCTCGTGGTTGTTCAATATATACTTCTTCTTCTAGGTTTCCATTTAGAAAGGCTGACTTGACATCAATTTGATAGATTATGTATTTCCTGAAACATGCAAAATGCCAAGAGCAGTCTTATTGCTTCTAATATTGCAACTAGAGAAAAGGTTTCTTCAAAGTCAATACCTTCAACTTGAGCATACCTTTTAAAACTTGACTACTTTTCCATTCTCATTAAAGTTGTTTCTAAAGATCCACTTAGTGCCAATCAAACTTTTCTTTTAGTCTAGGCACAAGTTCCCATGTCTTAGTATAATTAAAGTCTTCTTCAATTGCACTAACCCAATTCTTATCTTCAATATCTTGTGCAAAGTTCTTAGGTTAGATATTGGATAACAAAGCAAAGTTTTCTTGTGTTTGTGTATTTGTCAATTTTATTCTAATTTGGACTCTTGTATTTTTATTACCAAAAGTCTATTTTTCTCGATGATTCTTTTGAACATACCTATATGGAGTCTCTGGATATTGAATTTATATTTCCTTTTTTCCCCTCTTCTTCCTCTTCTTATTCCTTTTCCCACTCTTTGATGATTGTCTCCTTTGCATCTACATTTGCTTGTGAAATTTATTTTTGAGGTATTGATTCATCCACTCTTACATTAATGCTTTATACCAATTTGTGTAGTATTTTATTGTAATATCTATATGCCTTTCTTCTAGATCCATACCCAAGAAATATACCTCCATCTGTTATGGAATCAAGCTTACATAAATTGTGTTCATTTATCTTTATATAACACTTGCCTCCAAATACTTGAAGTATTTGACTACAACTCATCTACCTTTCTACAATTCATAGGGTGTCTTGATAAGTTTGATTTGTTATCTATTCAAAATGTAGAATGTTGCTAATTTCTTTTCCTTAAAAAGTGTCTAATAGGTTGGAGTCATTCAACATTATTCTAACCATTTACTGTATAGTTTTATTCTTCATTTTTAAAAGTCCATTTTGCTGTGGAGTTCTTTCTATTGGAAAATGTCTCTTGATTCCATAATTTTCACAAAATTCATTGAATTTATTAATGGCAAGGTCACCTCCTTCATCTGATCTTAAGCACTTGATTTTTGGATCAATGTAACTTTGAACCAGGGATTTGAAAGCATAAACTTCTCAAATGCATTGGATTTTTATTTAAGAAACATAATCCATGTTTTTATTGTGTAATAATTAATATATAACATAACATAACTCTCACCTTTTAATGTTTATGTTCTTGTTCACTCACAAAAATTTGTGTGTACAAGTTCGAATGGCTTAGATGTTGAGCACTCTATTTTGAAGCTAACCCTAGTTTTCTTCCTATGTTAGCATGGTTTTGCAAATAGTGTTGGTAGGTTTTTGAGATCTTTGGCATATCTCTTGCCACTTGTGTCTTATTTGTACTAGATTGTCAAAGATTATATGATCCATCCTTCTATGCCATAACCAACATCCATCCAATTGTCACATACAACATTTTTCTCCTTCAACTTCATCTAGGACATATATATTACTTGAGGTCCTATTTTCATTTCCCACTAATATTCTTGACCCTTCTTTACTTATCTCACATAATTTAGAATGAAATGTAAGATAATATCCTTAATCACACATTTGGCTGACGCTTAGAAGACTTTGTTTTAAACCTTCAATGAGAAAGACATTTTGTGTTTTAGTATTTCAATTATCAAGACTAACTATGTATTTTCCAAATATTGTTGCTGATGCATTATCTCCAAAAGTAACACATTACTTTTTCTCATTTTAGAGTAGGAAATTTTCTCTAATCCCTTATTATGTGTTTTGAACATACTATTAATGTACTGTTGGATTCCTTTTCTTGAGCATATAGTGCAATTCTACATTCTTTCTTCTCTTTCTTTACTTATTTCCTTTTACATACCTTTGTACATTCTTCTCAGTGCCTTGCAACGATATATTCTTCCTTGTTTTGTTTAGGAACTTTTGGTTATGATGATTCTATAGTCACATGCGCTATTCCACTTATAAAATTCAACATGATCAAGAAGGGGAGAAATTGTATTGTAATTTCTATTAGCATACTCATGAAGACTTCTGGTATAACCATTCTTTGGAATCTTATAGGATCCTTAATTTCTATCTCTCACATAATTCCTTCTTATATAAAATCTACAATTTATTTATTTATGACCCAAATTATTACAAAAATAATAATAGCCAAGGAAGAGATTTTGGTAGTGAGTTTTGAAAAGCTTCCTGGTGGAATATCTCTTCCGAACTCATTCTTATTTCTCTTGTGAGAAATTAAAGTTTTTATTCATCCTCATCTCCTTTCCTAGTTCTACTTTCATTGTTGATATATCTCTGTTGAAAATGTAATAAGGAATGGATTCTTTGACTTGTGCCTTACTCAAAGAAGCTAATTCGAATTTAGTCTCATAGATACTTGAGTTAGTTGTTAGTTAACATGTGTTATGTCGCCTATCACTAAGTTATTGTCAGTTAATTCGAGTTGGATGGCTTTCAGTAAGTTGTGGACTAGTTGATGGCTAAAATTAGCTGTCTAGTGGAGTTAAATCTAGTGTTTATCAATTAATTGATCTCTAGTTCTATAATAGAGATATAGTTGAGTAGTTTAATTTCTGTTAACTCAACTTACTCTCAGTGAACTACAACAACTGCTAAAATTAGCCCTAGTAGATCACACAATTTGAATTTCCTATTGAGATTGAATGAAGGCACAAATTGTATTTGTTATGGTACACATGTTTTTGTGGGCGGAGCTTGAGAAGAAAGTGGAGCAATTCTCTTTGGAATTGCGTAAGGAAATAGGAGAAATTCCTATTTTTTAGGGGAATATTTTCCCTAGGAAAAAGGAGCTCCTAGCAAGCCTTATTTGCCTAAGTGTTGGGCAAGTCTTGTAGAAAGTTGATCAATATTGCAGGGAGCTTTAGGTTGGAAGCAAATTCTATGTAATAGATTAGATTGCTCATTTGATTTAATACAAGAAAGAGGGGTTTTCCCCGATTTGGTTCCCTAGATATATTTTGTGTTCTATGTGTGATTGTGTTTCTATTCATTGTTTTATTTCCACAAAATTTTGGTAGATAAATCTTGTGTCTTTTGTGATCAGTTTGATCTCATTAGAAGTTGCAAGGTTTCAAGGATTTTCTACATGGTATCATTGGTAGAAAATAATATAGAAATCGAGTTCCTTGATCAGATTCAAAGTGCATTGAAGAGGAGATAAATTAGTGCAGGAATTATACAAGTGCAGGAATCATGTCATCCTATGGCTTGAGGCAGAACATGCCCTAGAAGGGAATTCAAAGTTTTATGCATGGAAGGATAAAATGGAGGCTATGTTAGATGATAAAGGGGTTTTGGAATAAATCAAGAATGATATTCCTAAACTTGTTGAATTAGATGCACAATAGCTGAATCAATGTAGGAAGGACACTTTTAAAGCTAGGAGGATGATCCTAGAAGGAGTTAGAGACCAAATTTTTCCAAACTTGCATGGGAAGGAAACTCCATTCCAAATGTGGAAGGCCCTTATTGATTTGTTTGAAAGAAGTAGTGATGCCAAAAGACTTTCTTTGAAGAAAAAATTGAGGAACATTCAAATGGGTAAGGATAAGCCCATTGTTACATATCTATGCAGTTTTTCTCAAGTGAGGGATGAACATGGAGGTGTTGGAGAGGCAGTTCCACCAGTAGAGCTTGTGACCCTTGATCTTCATGGGCTTGACAAATCTTGGCATAGTTTCCAGGATGTTGTGAATGACAGAGATAAAATCCTTGATTGGGAGGGACTGTGGTTAGACCTTGTGCAGTAAGATATAAGGAGGAACATGAGGGATGGAGTCTCATCTAGGATAGTAGATGAGGAGAACTTTGATTTAGTTATAAAAGGGAATAAAGCCAAGGGAAAGAAGGCCCAAGGAAAAACTGAGTTTAGTGAGAATGGAGGCAAGGAAAAGAAGGATCTTAGCAAGATCAAGTGTTTTCATTGTCATGAGTTTGGACATTATGCTACAAAATGTCCAAACAAGAATTCCAACAAGCATGTTGCGGCAGGAGTAGGAGGAGAAGCACTCTCTTCTAAATTCGAAATGGATTTATCCTTGATAGCTTGCATGTAAATCTCAATACGAGCTAATGAGTGATACATTGACTCAGGGGATTCATTCCATAGGACAGGGAACAAAGATCTCTTTAGCAGTTTGGAGGAGAAAGACATACAATTCCATATCAATCTTGGAGATGATAGAAGATACTTGACCAAAGGAGTTGGTACAATGATCTTTAAGAGGGAGTCTGGTTCCCTTCTCCATCTCAAGAATGTGATGTAGTTTTAGGATTGAAGAAAAAACTTGTCTTAGTAGCAACCACTGAATACAAAGGGTATGATGTTGTATTCAACAAAGGGAAGGCCTATCTCAAGCATTATTCTTTATGAAAAGTCAAGAATACTAGGGCCAGGATCAAGAGCCTCTACAAATTGGAGGTTGATGTATGTGCAACATTGAGCAACAAGGCAAACAGTTCTCAAAACAAAGATGTGGAGGTTGAGTGAGAGCAGGATAGAGCTCTCAAGATAGAGCATTAGCCAGTCTCAGTTTTAGTCTAAGATAGTTGGCAGTTGGTCTAACCAACATGATGATGATGAGGACCATAACCCAGGGTGAGTGGAGGCAACCACTCAGTCATAAAATTCTAGTATAGGGAAATTTCAAGCCAAGTGGGTAGAGGATTTGGTTGAGGGAGCTCATAAGAGAGTTGAGTCTCACAGCACCAAGAAGAAGATACTTAGATAGATAGGGTACATGTCTCTTTCTATTTCAGAGGGAGTAACTGCAACAACATAAAACTTAGTAGAGTTGAATACAAATCCAAGTGGACGATGTTCTTCTAAGAAGCCCTTCCTTGCTAAGAGGGAGTGTTGAAAATGTAATAAGGAATGGATTCTTTGACTTGTGCCTTAGTCAAAGATGCTAATTTTAATTCAGTCTCATAGATACTTGAGTTAGTTATCAATTAACATGTGTGATGTGGCATATCACTGAGTCATTGTGAGTTAATTCGAGTTATATGGCTTTCAATGAGTTGTGGACTAGTTGATGGCTAAAATTAACTATCTAGTGGAGTTAAATCTAGTGTTTGTTAGTTAACTAATATCCAGTTTTAGAATAACGATAGATTTGAGTTTAGTTGAGTAGTTAACTTTCTTTTAACTCAATGTACTCTTAGTTAATTGCAACAACAACTAAAATTATCCCTAGTAGGTCATGCAATTAGAATTACCTATTGATATTGAATGAAAGAACAAATTATATTTATTATGATACAAAAGTTTTTGTGGGAAAAGATTAAGAAGAAAACATAGAAATTCTCTTGGGAATTGCACAATGAAATATGATAAATTCCTATTTTTAGGGGAAAATTTGCATTAGGAAATAGGAGCTCCTAGCAGGCCTTATTTGTCTAAGTGTTGGGCAAGTCTTATAGAGAGTTGATCAATATTGCAGGGAGCTTCAGGGTTGAAGCAGATTATATGTAATAGATAAATGTAACCACCCCTCCAAAATTTACCCAGATTCACTGACCTTCCAGGGTAGACATGAGACAAAGATATTACTATGATATGACCCAATGTCCAAGCTTTAGTTATGAAAGTTGGGCCAAAAATTGATGACAAACTGATAACTCATCACATTCCATATGGGTATAGGGACACTCAGGGGAAAAAGAACCACCCTAGGTGAGAAAACCCTGAGATGGGGTTACATTTCTCTTAATTTAACCCCCAATTGCCTGCATGACAAGGCCTCCATGCAATTATAGGTCTTCGACCGCATGCACAAGCATGCCTGGTTGCAGTTGTGAGCTAAATTTTCCAGTTAAGAGGGTGTGGTCCCAAGATCTGAGCTTAGATTCTAGGTCAACCTCCATACAACTTCCCAGTACTTCCTAAAACTTCTTATAATCAATAATTACATGACAATAATTCTAAACATACAAATTTGAAGGCAACACCTGACCTAGGCTACCTAGAACATAACATGAATTTCGTCAAACACATGGAAAACATGTAAGATACAGGTAATGAATTCATATCTAATCATAAAAGTCTGAGATTCATATGAGAATCATCAAGAAGGTACTATTACCTCTCCACATGGATACAAAGGCACTTATTAGTCCATAAATTAATCAACTAATCAATATTTAAACAATTCATGACAAGAGCCATAGAGGGTACACATCATATGAACAACATATAACCAGAAAATAACCAACATATAAACCATGGAAACTCAACCATAATGTCACCAACATAATTTCTATAAATATACATGAATCAAAGTAGAGAAATGACTCTTATTAATATATGAAAATTCCAACCATGTCAGGGACTTCGACATACCACCTGACCATAGATTGGGCTGAACCAAATCTCTCTTTCAACAAATTACCCCCATTCCATATTCCAAGCATGAATGTGGGATCCCATGGAAAAAACCAACAAAACAAAACTAGGGCTTCCATAGGCCAAACCACCTCAACCCTCAACCAATGATTCCACCTCACAGTTAGACATCACAAACACCAACCATATTAGTCTCTACCAAAGATGTCTAGGGCTCCAAGAACTAGTAAATCAATCCACAACCTTCTAGGGCTCCAAAGCATTTGTCCAACCCGGCTCTAGGAATAGTAACTCAACGCACCAAGTGCTCTAGAGCATTTTTCCAACCTAAGCTCCAGGACTAGTAACTCAACCCAAGCTGCTCTAGGGCTTTAGAGCATTTGTTCCAACCCACAACCATAAGGAATTATGAGAACCAATTAAAAAGCAATCAAATGGAAAAACCCACAACACCATGGCTATTTAGGAAATGGCAAGTAAAGGATAAAACCACTGTCAATTCAGGAAATACTCTATGTCGATGACAAAACATAACTAGATAATCACATGCATATATCATGCATCCTAAATCAACAAGGAGATCATACATGCAACTTGTTACCTACTGTAGCTACTCATCCCGATGTCCCCTTGTGCTTTCATACTTTCCCTTGCTTGATTTTTCTAAGACAAGTGAAACTAGAGTGCTCCAAGCATGATTCAAGATAGCTCCAAGATTTCTCTAAGTGTGCAAGAGTATGAGAGAATGAATGAGAGAGACAAAGACTGAATTGGCCAAAGTTGTGAACTGATCCTCAGAAGCTTCTTTATCATTGAGGCCTATATTTTCTTCATTTTCCCTTCAATTTCTCTCTCATGAAATTTTTTTACCTTTCACCTTCCTTTTCAACTATTCCCCCTTATTTCATAAATAAAATTCCAATTAATGCCTCTTTTCCTTTGCCAATTTCCATATCCATTAATTAATCACAAGTGAACCCCATCACTATGTTTTTACCAACATTTAACTTGGAATAGTGTCCCATGACCTTGGTCTTATTATTATTTTTTATTTACAATGGAAATAAACCAAGGCCTGTTACAAACCCCTCCCATTGGAGGAACACTATCCTCAATGTTTAATGATACTTATAAATAACAAAACACATGTTTCCCATGGATCTTTATAACACAACTCGATGCAAAATTTACATCATATCATTCTGTTGAAGACATAACCAACATATCATGAACATCATACTGCTTATTGGGGATTTATAACATAACTCAATACAATATTTACATACATACACATATACAAACATAAACAACACAAAACATCAAAACATATATCAAAGCACATATGCTCAACCATCGAATAGAGATGAATACATAGACCACATCTGATCAACCATATCCCATGTATCTTCATCGGGCCCAAAGTACTCCCACTGCACTTTAACTTTCTCGATTGCTTGATTTCAAACCATGAACATATTTTGCTGCAAAATATACTAAGGTTCCAACTGGAATTCTCCTTCTTGTTCCACCTCCAATAAAAACAAGTCAATCACATGATCATCATCATTCACAAACTTTTTAAGCAATGACACATGGAAAACATCATGGAATTTCACTGTTAGAGGCAGTACAAGTCGAGAGGCCACTGGTCCAATCCTCTCAAGAATCTCGAAAGGTCCACAAGACGAAGGTTCTAGCTTGGGATATGATCCAATCCTCAAGGAACTCCTCTTGGGATTGATGCGCAAGTACACATGTTCCCTAACCTAAAACTTCTTGAACCCTGTGCTGATTTGCATAACTCTTCTACCTATCTTGTGTTACCTTTAGATTCTTCTTGATAGCCTGCATTTCCTATTCCATCTATACCAACATATCAGATCCAATCAATACCACGTTCATTAGATCACTCCAACTAATAGGAGTATTACAACTCTACCAATAAAGTGCCTCAAAAAAACTCATCTTCAAAGATTCCATAAACCTATTATTGTACACAAACTCTACCAGTGGAAGATACACTTCCCACTTTTTCTACTGAAATGTACATCCTCAACATGCCCTAAAAAATCCTTTTGATCATCTCTTCCTATCCATATGTTTGAGGATGATAAGTTGTATTGATGGAAAAATTTATCCCTAAACCTTCAAAAAACTCCTTCAAAAACAGGGAAGTGAACTTAACATCTCTATCTAACACAATCTTCCTAGGAATACCATGTAACCTCATTATATCCCTAATGAAGACTTGTGATACCTCGCTAGTTGATTCTGTAGACTTAACTAGAATGAAGTAAGCTACCTTAGTCAACCTGTCAACCACAAACATAATAGAATCATGTTGTCTAAATTTCCTCAACAAACCTATAATGATGTCCATGGAAATAACCTCCCATTTCCACTCTGGAATCAGAATCGACAAAAATAAACCACCTGGATGTTTACACTCTACTTTTACCTGTTGACAATCTAAACATCTCACAAAAAACTCAACCACCTCTTCAAATTTTTCCAGTGGTAGAACTTATTAACTGTTTTCAATATCTTCTAATATCTTGGGTGACCTGAATATGACTTAACATGAAATTCCACATGATAAGGTTCTTGAGTTCACTGTTGTCCGACACAAATCCTGTCCCTAAATCTGACCAAACCATCTACTGTGAGATGATAATCTACATCATGTTCACTTTTACCTTGCTACTATAACCTGTGCTTAAGTTGCTGGTACCTTTCATTCAGCTATCCTCCTTGTAGGATCCTCTCTTGTAAGTCTGTCCCATATGAACTCATAGTTGCAATGTGATTCACCTGCACTCTTTTGCTAAGAGCATCTACAACCATGTTCTCTTTACCCTTAATGTACTTGATCTCAAATTCAAACTCACTGAGCGTAGCGGAATACCTAGCTTTCCTGGCACTCCAATTAGGTTGGTCAAACAAGTACCTCAGCCCATTGTGATCACTCATCAATATGAACCTCCTGCCAAGAAGATAATGTCTCCACATCTTCAACACATGAATAATTGCTGCCAAATCAAGATCACGAGTCACATATTTCTTGATCCATATTGGATCATTATAATGTTTTTCATCCATCTCGATGCAATTAGTGTGGGAAAAATGGAGGAATCAACTCATGGGACCGTTTTTACCAGCGGGACCCAGTTGGAAAAATATGGTCTGAAACCTTCCAGGAGCATTTTGAGGTATCAAATGACTTTTTTGGGGGGTAAGAATTTACTGTGTTAATTCTGCACCATTTAATGCTCTTCTACACACAAAGATATTTCCAGCAACGCAAGAAGCGCATCAATCAAAGTTCGTATGCAAAAGTTATGCCATTCAAAAGTTGACCTTCACACCTATAGTTCGGGAGGATGCCGGGTCAGCCCCCATTATTCATGGAAAAGGGGATAGCCACACAATTATAATGTAAAATACTCTAGAAGATTCTATATTGTAACTCTATTTAAGAGTTGATGTAGTCAAAAGTAACCACTAGTAGGCTATTGGTCTATGTAATAATCGAGGCACTAGGAGGAAGAATTCTTTCGAGAGAATTTTGTTCCACAGCTAAGAAAAGATACCCAGGAGAGATAGGAGGTAGAGAACATAGAGAGGATATGTGCACTATAGCATCCCATGGGCCATAAACATTACTTCTTTTTACATGTAGCCATATTTTCTAGAAAAATAAAGAAAGAGAAGCAACCTCACCTTCCAGCTGTGTTTTCTCTCAAAAGGGTTTCCCAGAGCATATCTTGTGTCTTATCTGTGTGTGTGTGTGCTTATTTTGTCGTTCTCTTCTTTTCTGCATAATTTTCATTCACTTTACTTCACTAATTATAGTTAAATCTACACATCTTAAAGTTTTATTAAAACTGTAATAATGTAAAAATTCCACATTTTAATATTTTATTATCAGATCTATTGTGATGAACTATCTAGTGGAATATCCATGGCAGTTTATGGATCATTTGGTATTAGATCCAGGTTTCTTTGGGTATTTTGTGGATATTGTGGGGATCTAGATTAGCGGGGATGAAAAATCATAAAACCCTAATCATGGCCCATGAATCTGTAAACGAACGTCGTGATCCTGCAGAGGTGAGGTTTACAAAGTTGTAACAACAGGTTGTAGATATCAACCACTATGTAAGCCTCCTCATGGTGGCTTTGAATAAAAAGCTGGGGATATTTGGAGAATATGGGGGTTCGAATGCAAAGGAAAAATCCGAACAGGGACCAGAAGACTAGGGAGAAACAATGAACTAGTCGAAGAAAGGACCCGAAAAAGATCAACCTAGTTTGAGTACCATGAACCAATCATAGTCCCTGTTTAAAATGGAAGAAAAAGTTAATGTAATGTCGTACCATGATGATATCGACACTTTGAATCTGAACCACTGATTGCAACAACTGGAATTTTATTTTAGTGTCGATCAGATCAAGGAAGGGAAAGATATCTCATTTGCGCAATTGAAGTTAGAGGGCCATGCACTAAATTGGTGAGAAATCTACACAAAAACCCTGAGGTTGGCAGGAGAACATACAATGACTAAGTGGGATGATTTGAAAACCCTCATTAAGTCATAATTTTATCCCATTGGGTACACGAAGGACCAGTGGATCCAGCGGCATTATTTCAGGAAAAATCGAAGTGAAAGTGTATAGGAGTACACCATGGAATTCAAAAAGATGGTTATACTGTTTTTTATCTGTCCAAAGAACCCAGATGTACTCCTCAAGTATTTGGGGGGTCTGCACTGCAATTTGTGTGAGAAAATGATGTTGTTCAAGCCCAAATCAGTGAATGAGGCTTCTGTACAGGCATAATACCTGGAAAAAATTAGCCTCAAGAGAGTACAATCAAGAGGGTTGAATCAGAAGGAGAAACAAGACACTTCTAACGAGGGTGTTAGTCCAGTCTTTGCAGTTTGTCACCGAGGATCAACATGAACTCTTACTTGTCTGGTTTTGTTAGATGTTTTTCACATGAGTTTCAATGAAAATCATATCCTAAGTATGTCCATTAGAAGGAGCTTAGAAAAATATTTCCAACGGTATTTCACACTCCTGTAACCAGCTTCTGGATCAGAAGATATGATCAAAATGAATGATTGATTCTTGGTTATGCATGTTTTGAGGTCAGTTGCTACACACGGGGACAAGTTTACTACAAAATCAGTTTGGACAGGAATTTTACAAAGTGAAAGAGGTTTTTTTCCATCACATACCAAATAACAAAAACCTCCTTCCGTTTATGCACAAGTGTTACTATGTGGGAGATATGCAGTGATATTTGAAGCCTACATTAAAACAAAACAAATTTTGCAGTTATTTTACTGTTTTAGTCATTTTAGTGCGGTGCCATTTTACAACATATGGAAAGTAATTTTGAGAAATCCAAAGATTTTTTCTCTATCCATGATCCATATAACAAAAACCTCTTTCAGTTTATTCACAGGTGTCGTGATTTGGAATATTTGACTAGATCTTTACAACTCATTTTTACAGATTTAAATTTTTAATGATTTTCTGTTTTAGAGATGATTTTGTGGCACAAATTCCGAGCAACTGGAAATGAATTTCCAAAAGTTGAGAGAGTTTTTTTCTCCAAAATGACCTTATTTACAAAAACCTCTTTCATTTTTGTAACAGGTGCTATGGTTCAGGAGATAAGAGTTCATATTTGACACTTAATTTCAGAAATTCGGTCCAAATTTAATGTAAGTGATTCTATTTTGAAGATGGTTGAGCTCAATTCCCTTAGTACATGGATGAGAAAATTGTATATATTTTATGAATTTTAGAGCGTAATGGTTGGATTTTTGTAGTAGACTGAGACTGCCACTGGACTGTGTAAAGTTTTCCTTGAATATTATTTTAATGAAGCTTTTTCTGCTCTTTAAATTTGGGATTCATCACGGTGTTTAATGTGCAACATGTTTTTCTTGTAAATTCATTTCCATGCTTTGTTTTTATGCTAATTTGGTTACAAAATTCTCTAAGGGAAGTGTTAGGAATCCATCCATGCATGATTCTCCTTTCACAACGATTATGTTGTTTGATGTAGTGGTTATATTTTCAGAATCCATCCTCTGTTAGATGCTCTGTTGAGTAACCCTGTGCTTCTCTTTCTTCTAAAGTTGCCACTGTAGATCCATCGCCTAATTGATGCCTACATGGAAACGATATTTTCCCTCTTTTATTCTCTCATTATATCTTTAATCTGGCTATACATTGCGTTTACTTTTCCCCAAGTTTGCGAACAGAAACTAGCCCCAAATCCATAGCCCAATAGTCCCTACTCTTGCTGTTTTCAACCCACACTTTTCAGCCAAATCCTTATTCTTCATAGCTAGCCTAAGATTCAATTATTGCAGCCATGTTTTGTTGGCAAAGAGAGAGCCCTCTCTGGTCTGGCAGGGCTAGATGCAAGATCAAAGGCTTGTTCTGTGGTTACTTCGGAATTGCCTCTTCTCAGCCTTGAGGTACATTCTGAGTGCTAACATATTGGTGCCCTTACCGGGAACGAGGTGAAAGATCTTTTCTGGGAAAGATCGTTCAAGTTTCAAATTTGATTGCTGATGGTTGACAGCAGTCAGACACACAGGAAGGCTAAAATCATCTACCTAATGACTCCATTGTTCGAAATCTCGAGTTTCAAAGTATTGATGGTGGCTCCACTGGCTAAATGAAGGACTTAGATGTTGTTTCTATTTGTTCAAGGTATTCAGGTATTGATTTTTCTAATCTTCGTGGTTTTCCTAATCAATTACCGAAAGATGCATATTTTTTGAGCAATGGCCCTAAATTCAATGGGGAAGATCTGACTTTGACTCTTGAACATGTAGCAAATTTCAAAACATTTATAGAATCTCTTAGAGTAAAAAAAGAGGATATTTTTATCAAATTGTTCTATGATTTGTTTCAAGGGAAATGTAGACAATGGATCAAAAGTTTTCCTATTAGATCTATTAAGTCATTTGTAGATTTTTGGCATATCTTTCTTGAAACATGGATGGAGAAAGAGGAAGAATTCGAAATAGAGGCAACCTCTATTCAAGGCTTTAGAGATTGGGAAGATATGCCCACAGATGATGAGGTAGATGAGAACTTTGCTTCATCTCTTTCTTCTTATTTGAAGTCTTTTTGATGTAGCCATGAAGTTAAGCTCAATTTCTTGCAAGAGTTTGCCATCAAAATTGAAGAAGATCTAACTAAATTAGAGACCCAAATACAATCCCAGGATTTCGAATGTCAAGTCCCATTCTTTGGGGACCTTTTCCAGCAAAAGGAAGGAAAGGTAAGGCTGCCCTTAGATGTTTGCATCAATAATTTGCAGCTAGAAGAATGTATTGAGGAGTTGGGGCAGCAAACAGAGTCTGGTTTCTTTGATCCTTTTGTGGCATATATGGAAAAAAAATTTAGTTTGAATAACAAGCTAGATTTCCTTTTACATAGCCACACTCATTTTGTGCATGTATGGTTATCAACATTTACATTTATGTTCTATTTCAAGCACTGCCAAGCATCACCATTGCTACAGTTGCTTGATTGGTTAATTTGGCATTACAAAAACAATTGATTTTGCTGCAAAGTAGAGTAGGTTTGTTGTATAAATAAGCTACCTAAGGCAGCATTTCAATTTCCGATATTTGTTTATGTACAAGTTGCAATATGTATATGTTTAATGGATTTCTATAAGTTGTTTTGGGTTTGCAGCTATTTGACCGTATTCCCCAATGAATGAGGCACTTGGCCTATGGTGTTCTTGACACCTCCAAAGAGTTGCCATCCCCAATAAGGCCGATATTAGTCCAGTCTTTGCAGTCTGTCACCAGGGATCAACATGAGCTCTTACTATGTATGGTTTTGTTAGATGTTTTGCACATGAGTTTCAGTGCAAATCATATCCTAAGTATGTCCATCAGAGGAGCTCAAAAAAATATTTCCAATGGTATATCACACTCCTGTAACCAGTTTCTGGATCAGAAGACATGATCGAAATGAATGATTGATTCTTGGTTATGCACGTTTTGAGGACAGTTGCCGCATACAACGACAAGTTTACTACAAAATCAGATTGGACAATAATTTTACAAAAGTGAAAGAGGTTTTTGTCCATCACATACCAAATAACAAAAACCTACTTCATTTTGTTCACAAGTGTTACTATGTGGGAGATATGTAGTGATATTTGAAGCTTACATTAAAACAAAACAAATTTTGCAATTATTTTACTTTTTAATCATTTTAGTGTGGTGCTATTTTACAAAATATGGAAAGTAATTTTGAGAAACCCAAAGAGGTTTTTGATAATAATGAGCCATATAACAAAAACCTCTTTCATTTTATTCACAGGTGTCATGAATTGGAATATTTGACTAGATATTTATAGCTCATTTTTATAGATTTAAATTTTTAATGATTTTCTATTTTAGAGATGATTTTGTGGCACATATTCCAAGCAACTGGAAACGAATTTCCAAAATTTGAGAGAGGTTTTTCTCCAAAATTACCTTATCTACAATTTTTTTTTTTTTTTTTTTTGTTGTAACAGGTGCTATGGTTCAGGAGATACGAGTTCATATTTGACACCTAATTTCAGAAATTCGGTCCAAATTTAATGTAACTGATTCTATTTTGAAGAAGATGGTTGAGCTCAATTCCCTTAGTACATGGATGAGAAAATTGTATATATTTTACGAATTTCAGAGTGTAAGGGTTGGATTTTTGTAGCAGAGTGAGGCTGCCATTGGATTGTGTAAAGTTTTCCTTGAATATTATTTTAATGAAGCTTTTTCTGCTCTTTAAATTTGGGATTCATCACAGTGTTTAATGTGCTTCATATTTTTCTTGTAAATTCATTTCCATGCTTTGTTTTTCTGCTAATTTGGTTACAAAATTCTGTAATGGAAGTGTTAGGAATCCATCCATGCATGATGCTCCTTTCACAATGGTTATGTTGTTTGATGTAGTGGTTATCTTTTCAGAATCCATCCTCTGTTAGATGCTCCGTTGAGTAACCATGTGCTTCTCTTTCTTCTAAAGTTGCCACTGTAGATCCATCCCATGATTGATGCCTGCAGGGCAGTGGTCTTTTCCCTCTTTTCTTCTCTCATTATATCTTTAATCTATCTGTACATTGCACTTACTTTGCCCCAAGTTTGTTGTCAGAAACTAGCCCCAAATCCATAGTCCAATAGTCCCTACTCTTGCTGTTTTCAACCCACAATTTTCAACCAAATCCTTATTCTTCATAACTAGCCTAAGATTTAGTTATCGCAACCATGTTTTTTTGGCAAAGAGAGAGCCCTCTTTGGTCTAGCAGGGCTAGATGCTAGATCAAAAGCTTGGTCTGTGGTTACCTCGGAATTGCCTCTTCTTAGCCTTGAGGTTCATTCTGAGTGCTAACAGAGGGGAAGAAGAATAAAAAAGGGGGAAAACATAAAAATATGACAGCCAAAACACACAAGTGCAAAGATCCTAACAACCACTGCAACCACTGTAACATTGATGTCCATACAAAGGAGAAGTGCTAGAAGTTGCATCGAGAGCCAAACCCAAAGAACAAGAAGAAAGATAATAAGAAGAATAATCTCACAACCATTGATTCGAAAAACCAAGTTAAAAGAAGCTTGGATGTGGATGAGAAGATCATCTATATGTAAGTGCAAAAAGAGGTGAATCTGAGTAGGCTTCAACATCAAGAAGAGATAGAAATTTCCAAGCTCTTCCATATAAATATACAAGTCAAGAAGACAAATAATGATGCTCGATTTGACTCAAGATCACATGTGAATCTCATTGCAGTAGATCTGGTCAAGAAATTGGGGCTAGAAGTTCATGATCATATAAACCCATATCCATTGGGATGGGTAAATAAGGATGTATAGCCGAAGGTAACAAAACAATTTAAAATTAGATCTGTTATTAGTGTTGATTTTATTGATGAAGTAGGTCTAGAGGTGGTCCCCCTTGACGTATGTGGAGTCATGTTTGGGAATCCATACATGTGCATGTGTGATGCAATATTCATGAGAGAGCCAACCAATATTTTCTTGTCAAGGATGGAAAATCATTCATCATCAACGTGCACAAAATAAAGTTGAAAATATCATTAGTATGTGCCAACCATGCCAAGAGATTGATCAATTCCAGCAAGAAGTATGCTTGATTGTTTTTAAGAGACACTCAGTCTAAAGAGGAGTCAATAAGAAGCAAGACATCCATAGAGGTGCGTATTAAGAAACATAAAAAAAAATTGGAGGACTTGTTATAGGAATACAAGGATGTTTTTCAAGAGCCTAAAGGGTTACCACCTAAGAGAGAAGTGGAGCATGAGATCCAACTATTGCTAGAATTCCCATTGCCAAGTATTGAGTTGTACAAGAAGTTTGTTATACAAACAAGTGAGCTGAAGAAACAATTGCAACAACTACTAGAACAAGTTATCATTTGACCGAGCATATCACCATATGGGTCACCCATCATCATTGTGTTGAAGAAGGATGGGACTTGGCGGATGTGTATAGATTACAGGGCGTTGAAAAAAATCACGCTCAAGAATAGATACCCCCTACCTAGGTTAGATGATTTGCTAGATCAGTTGCAACAAACAAATTACTTCACGAAGCTGGACTTGAATTCTGGATATCACTAGGTTTGAGTAGAAGAAGATACATCGAAGACCACCTTCAAAACTTTGCAAGGTTTGTATGAGTGGTTAGTTATGCCATTTGGCTTATGTCATACATCGACTACAATTATGAGATTAATGAATGATGTACTGCACCCTTTTATAGATTAATTTTTTATTGTCTATTTGGATAATATAATGGAACTATATAGTGCTACCTGGGAGGAGCATATGTCACATTTTATGTAGGTGCTAGAAAAATTGAAGAAGCACTAGCTGCTAGAAAATCTCAGGAAGTGCGAGTTTGCACAACAGTCTTTGGTGTATCTAGGGTATGTGATCAATGGAGGAGAACTGAAGATAGATCTTTCCAATATGGAGGCTGTTGGGGCAAAGTGATTGCTTATCATTTAATTGCCAACCCAGGGGTTTCGTAAAACTTGGAAAGCGTGCGTGCACTATATATGCTAGAAATTAACTTCCAATTTAGATCAATCTAACTACTAAACCAAATAACGATAAAACAAATTCACCTATTCTAATTCAACAATCAATTCAAAGGAAACTATAGTATAGTGTTTTGAATTGAAATCTTAATCTATCACACTTGCAGGAATTGAAATCTTAATCTACCACACTTGCAAGAATTGAAGTCTTAATCTACCACACTTGCGGGAATTGAAAAGCACACCACTCTTTCAAAAATGAAATTGCATGAAATGAAATCTACTCTAAGGGATCATGTGTGCATTATCAAATCAAGATCCTATGAAATGAATAATCAAAACCACATGATATGAAATGAAAGCAAAAACAATAATTCTTAACCTCTCTCACAGGAAAAGATATGAAATAAATAAATCTTAATCTATGAAAGAAATAAATCTTAATCTATGAAAAACAATAAATCTCATACATTATAGATGGCCAATCCAAAGGCATGAGGGATGGAAAGTTGAGAGGCTCCAAATACAAGCATAACCAAATCAAAGTGAACATCACTCATGAACATGGTGCCAAATCCAAATTCTATATTCAAAACATGAGCATTTCCCCAACTTTACACATGTCATGAAACTCAAGCCACATATATAGATACATGATACCATGTCTATTTCCTAGTTTTTAATCATAAATTCATTTTAAACACATAAAATAAATAAGTTTGGTAAATAAGGATCCTAACCCATATATTTATGAAAATGGTGGCTAATGAAAGGTTATATGGTTATGGAGATGTGACATGTGAGTGAAATGGTGGCGATAAAGGTGAAAGTGGATGTCATTTTGAAGACATTTTGGAGGCCCAACATACCCCCCAACTAGAGCAATTGCACGTCCTCATGCAAATATTGCATTAATTTCTTTGATTTGCTTGCAACGTCTTTGCTTTTGAATGAGCTTGGCTTATATCATATGTCCTTAAACTTTGCATTTGACAATTTTATTTATTTTTGCAAAGTATTCATTCTCATACATTGAATTGCAACATATTTGGTTGGTTCTTATGTTTCAACCAAATTCTAATTGGTATTGGTTCTTGTGTTTCAATACCTTGTTTCTTTTTGTTGCAACAATATTCATTAAACATATTTAAGAATGCATCTTTAAAATCAGCCATATAGTGTGCTCTTAATTTAGACATTGTTTGCAAATCATATAACTTTTTGAACCATAATGCAATCATAATTGATTAGGACACGTATGTTAGGACGAAATGAAAATGTGTGATGGTGTATGATATATGAATATGAAATGATGTCCCTTCCTCCCAACTAAAGATATGACAATGTGAAAGAGGAAGTGAGGAATTTCCCAAAGTTACAATTTTAGTATGTTAAGGAATTGCATGACTAAAAATTAGAAAACCACATACCTTCACTTACCTTCAATGTGCATGAGTTATGGAAATTGAAGAGTGTGGCTACTTCTGGATCATGGAATGAAATGTAGAATTCATTTGCTTCTTGGTTGTGTAAATGGTGGATGAGGTTGTGAAGTGGATTCTTTTTTTCTGCTACTAAATCTGTTATATCTGCTACAAAATGTTGAAATGATATAGTCTTCAATTGCTATAAAACTAATGGTACAACTCTAGTCATGCGAATAAATGTGTTGGTGTCAATCATGAAGAGAGGTCATTGGATTACCGACCATTGATGAATGTCGTTAACCAATGCGAGGAAAACTCACCATTAGTGTCAACAAGTGCCAAGGTACCTAAGTACATCTTGTGAAGGGCGAATAAATGAGCCGATGCCGAGCCACTTGCAAGATCCAACGATCAAGGTATGTTGATGTGTTCCCATGATTGTTGGCGAGAGAGCCTGTCATTAAGGCATACAAGCCTCAAGGTACTAATGAGGACTCTAGCCTTGGACCTAGATAATGTGTGGACATCAATAGGCCAAGGCTTGTTAGAAGGAAGGTCTTAAGAAATCCTCCATCATCTAACACGAGTATGAAACAATGATTTTGAAGGAATATGAATGGAAAATTTTGTAGTGGATCAAGGTTTATTTAACAAAAAAGAAAATGACAAGTGAATGGAAAGTAAAATGATAAATCAACATGTAAGCGAGTTAAATGTCTTTATGAAAATGGGTTATGAGTTAGTGAAAGCAAGGCAGGAAAATATAGCTTCTATAAAAAAAAGTGAGCAGTGAAGGAAAATGAGATGATAATTTTATTGACTGACTAAGTGAAATGCAATATGACTACAAAGGAAATGAGATGAAGGTTTTATTGACTAAAGGAGTATGGATGCAATGGAAACACTGGCATCTAAAAGGCTTGCAACTACTGGATATGATATGCATTAGCATGTGCTTATGCATTGATGTTTCATCTTTATTACTGCTTTGATCATTTTCTTGTGAAATAAATGTGGTCTTTGAGAGACACTATTTGCTTATGGTCATCTGTTCTTCCTCTTGGAACCTGCAAAAAAACTAGTACTTCTTCTCCAATGGATTGTAACGTTATCAAAATAGAGAGATGATCAATTTCTCTGTTAATGACATTTAAATAAAAAATAAGAATCGGTACTATTAAACAAGTTCATGAAAGAAAAGTAAGAGAGTTTATACCTGTGTTGAAAGTAGTGCCTCAAGTTACCTGTTGTTTCTTTTCAGCAAGTTTTTTTCATTATTTACTATTTCAAAATCTGATAATAGCTTCCGCATTTTGTAGATCTTGTCGAGATCTTTCTATCGACGCTTGAATCATCCAATTTTGATGTCATATGAGAAAGTTACACTATTTTGAAATTTTTATGAAATAATAAAATTGTCATGTAAAATGTGGCATGGGAACATGATGCTACAATGAAAGATGATGTAAGCAGATGAAATGGCATGTTGATCATGAATTTCTGGTTAGAATGCATTGTTTGACAAATAAATCATTGAGTTAACTGCAAAATGTGCACAATTTTTGTAGCTAAAATCCTGAACAAACAACCCAAGTTAGTAAATAACCAAAATGAATTCAAAGAGCAAGAAACAATGTTGTGGTTTACTGGAGCCAAAATCCAGTGATGATTGCAATACCTCTTTCAGAAAAATTAGCAATTTTTTTTTTTAAATTTATTTTTTATCAAAAAGAAACTATAATAAAGAAAATGAATTTTTATTTTATTTTTCTTTATCAAAAAGAAAGTATAATAAAGAAAATGATTTTTTTTTGCTTTTTTGTTGTTGTTGTTTTTTTTTTTAATCATGAGACACTTAGGGAATGAGACACGTGTCTAAAATCAACTTTATTAAATCAGATTGGACTCTAAGACCTCGTGCCATGTGGAGTAGATTTTGTTATTCACTTGGATTCTTTTAAAATCAAATTTATTAAATCTAATTGGACTCTTAGACCATATGCCATGTGGAATAGAGTTTGTTATTCACTGGATTTTTTTTTGCTTTCAACTTGCCATGTTAAAATAGTTCAAAACAAATCATTTTTCCTCACGCAATCTGCAAAATAGAGCTTTGAAAAACGTTGAATTTATCCAAAATGGTTAGGAATATGAGGAAATGATTTCTAATTTATTAAATTCATCCCGTTCTTGAAAAAACCCATGTCCCAGTTTCCATATTCGCCCTGGTTTTCTTAGAAACTTCGTTTTAAAATCGGGTGTCAAGACAATTTACATTTTTTGGCAATTACGTTTTCTGCAAAAATCAATTTCGGATTTCTTCTAAATGGTTGCAAAATTCAGGAAATCATTCTTAGATTACCTAATTTCCCTCGTTCCAGAGAAAACCCATGTTTTAGATTTTGCTAATTCACCCTGGTTTATTCAGAAAATTTGTTTTAAAACTGGGTGTCTATGCTGTTGCGTCTTCTAGAAATGTTCCCATGATTTTTGATTTGCAGGTTTTGAAGGTTGGGCTTGTGGCTGCATGGATGTTTTCTAGCAAAGGAAAAGAGAAGATCTAACTCTTGCATTACAGAGGTAAGGATTTTTTCACATGGATTTGCAAGTCTTACAGTAGCTAAATAAATTTTATGATATACGAACAAAACAATTTCTTTTTCTGATCCTTCAGGTCACACGAAGTGTAGAAGGAGAGCATACTTGAGAGATTTATTTTGTTAGCATAGTCAAGATTTTATCAATCAATTCTTCTGTAAATTTTGAAAAAATAAAATGAAAAGGCTTGATCTCATACCTTAAATTATCATTCGTGACCTTCACTTGCGCTCCTTGTTCTCAACCATTTGTTTTAATTGCAAATTTTCCTACAAAGGGTTAGTAGATGGGTGGTTCTTACTGCACCAAAAAAACATCAAATTTATCCTAAAAACCATAGAAATTTATTTTTATTTTTCCTATCTATTTGAAAACTATTAATTTTTTTTTAAGTATATTCATGCTTCCAATAAAGCCATTTACGGATTAGAATTTTTGAAATGCTCATATCCCAACTTGAAAAATATACCTGATTGTTTGTAAGGATATGTGAAATCGACTTGACCTTTCGATTTTCCCCAAGGATCTCTTGAAGAATTGATGAATATTGTGGCATAATTGCTTCTTGATACCATTCCTCAATGTAGTCTTTGGGCTGCGTTCTAGATCCTTTGTCCATAAACGGTTAATATTGCATATATATAATATCTATATATATATATATATATATATATATATATATATATATATATATATATATTATATATAATTATATATGTAAATATGATATGCAGCTAAAAGATTTATGCATCTACATGCTTTAATCATGCATATAGAAAAAAAATGAAAAATATGAACTCTAAACTGAAAGCTAGTTCCTATGCACACTTCCTTGGCAACGACGCCAAAATGTGGGGGCAAAGTGATTTCATATCATTTAATTGTCAACCCAAGGATTTCATAAAACTTGCGAAGCGTGCATGCACTATATATGCTAGAAATTAACTTCCAATTTAGATCAATCTAACTACTAAACCAAATAACGATAAACCAAATTCACCTATTCTAATTTAACAATCAATTCAAAGGAAATTATAGTACATTGTTTGGAATTGAAATCTTAATCTATCACACTTGCAAGAATTGAAATCTTAATCTACCACACTTGTAGGAATTGAATTCTTAATCTACCACACTTACGAGAATTGAAAACCACACCACTCTTTCAAAAATGAAATTGCATGAAATAAAATCTACTCTAAGGGATCATGTGTGCATTATCAAATCAGGATCCTATGAAATGAATAATCAAAACCACATGATATGAAATGAAAGCAAAAACAATAATTCTTAACCTCTAGATTTGAAAGCAAATAAAAACAATCACTCTTAACCTCTTACACAGGAAAATATATGAAATAAATAAATATTAATCTATGAAAGCAATAAATCTTAATCTATGAAAAACAATAAATCTCACACATTATAGATGGCCAATCCAAAAGTATGAAGGATGGAAAGTTGAGAGGCTCCAAATACAAGCATAACCAAATCAAAGTGAACATCACTCATGAGCATGGTGCCAAGTCCAAATTCTATATTCAAAACATGAGCATTTCCCCAACTTTACACATGTCATGAAACTCAAACGACATATATAGATACATGAAACCATGTTAATTTCTTAGTTTTTAATCATAAATTCACTTTAAACACATAAAATAAATAAGTTTGGTAAATAAGGATCCTAACCCATATATTTATGAAAATGGTGGCTAATGAAAGGTTATATGGTTATGGAGATGTGACATGTGAGTGAAATGGTGGCAATAAAGGTGAAAGTGGATGTCATTTTGAAGACATTTTGGAGGCCCAACAGAGGCCATCATGAAATGGTTGGTGCTTACTAATGTTTCTGAGGTAAGGAGTTTCATTGAGGTAGCACATTATATGAGCAAATTCATAGCCTCATTTTCAGTGGTCGTAGTACTGCTCCACACCATAACAAAAAGTGGTAAGAGTTTCTAGTGGGAAAAATGTAGGTTTTAACCCCGTACAGAAATTACCTGCATACAAATTCTAAAACACAGAAAAATAAACAATGTGAGAGCATAACACATACAACACATATACACAGAGATTTTCCCACTGGATCCCAAAACAGGGACTACCAGCTTGATTTTTCATTATGATCCTTTCAATGTTACAATGCATATTTATACATGCCGAAGCATGCAATACCATGGACCAAAAACCATCGCTTCCAAAAAACATATGCGAAAATCATGCACAAAACCATAGGTGGGTCTGCCCAATGTAACATAGGGTCCAAAACCAAAATTTTCCGGAGCGCTACCTTAGACCCCATAAAGTGGGGTTACAGGTGCCCTTCAAACCCCCTATTAACTACATGGAAAGAGTATAACACAACCCAACATTCTCCCACTTATTGTTTTCTTTCCACAAGGGGCCATAAGAGAGCTTAGTCATTTTCCCAGCCCTGAAATGCCCATTGTCTCTCTACACCAAGAGGACTTCTCAGAGCTCACAAATTTTGTCAATGCATCTACAGTATTCTTCAAAGTGTCCACCTTTACCAGCAACACCTTTTTGTCTTCTATCATATGTTGAGTCCTAAAATTACCTCTCTTCTACATACATTCCTAGACCTTTTTCCCACACCAGTGCCTCAGAAGCTATCAAATATCATTACATATTGATTCTAGGAGTGCATTTAAGTGGTTTTCTAACTATATTTTTGTGTTTGCTATTTGACTTAGATTTTGCTCATCAGCTACAGAATGCAACCACTTTCCGCAACTGACTCGTGATTCTGCAACTATTTTTATTGATCTATAGGTTACATGTGTCAGCAAGTAATATGAGGCACGTGGGTAGTTCAGGAATGATCTGGACATGGACCAGGTCCTATCTGTTTAGTCAAATTCGTAAAGGAAAGCCTTGGTCAAAGGACGGTCAAACAAGGAGTCCTACAACAAACAGGTCTCTGTTTTCAGCACGTGAAAGGTCCGAGACCGTTCCTAGATCTATGGACCCCTCTTGATAGCTGTAGACCATCTCCACAATGCAAATCCAACATCCACCTTTTGTAGATTGAATGATCATGGTAACCAAGATGCTAAGCTCATGGGTTCTGTCTTTTTATGTGTCCTCTACTGAAGGTTTCTCACAGAAAAACTGTTCTGTAATTTCCTCTATAAATAACGTGTTTGCAAATGCATGTAGTTAGTCTTGATATAGTCTTGTTGTTATTTTTATGTTGTTGTTGTAGCATTAGTCCTGCAGTTGTAACAAGAAGACATTTCCTCTATTTTGCAATATAAAGACTCTGTTTCTTATGACTGTTTGAGCGTAATTTCGGATTAACGGCGTATTAACAAAGGCCGTGCAGAGGGCCCTTGCTGGCTGAGGTTTTGTTTTTTTTATTTCTGTAAAGTTTTTCATGTATCATTTTCTTATTTCCATTGTATATATTCCATAGCTTGTTTAACTGTAGATGTTTCATAATTCATTCACGGTGTTAATCTTTCATTCCTATACATGGTTTTCTAGCATTTCATACTTTTGCTAACACTGATCAGTTTGTTTCAGGATAGATCATGCTCGAGCTTTTTCATATAATTTTTGCATCAAATAGTGACATGAGATTGGCCTCTCTGCCAACTTCGTTTTTTTTAGCTTTTCAAGTTTCAGTTATGCTTTAATTTCAGTCTTATTTGTTTGTTGTTGTTAGCTAGTTTAGATATCAAATTCTTCATGTTATTTGACATTATCTCCAGAGCCATGGCTTAACCCCGAAAAGCTAATTGGCGAGCTATCGGATTATAAGTGAAGTGATTTGATTTTACTTTCATTTCTGCAAGTAGGTAGTTTAGATATCAAATTCTTCATGTTATTTGACGTTATCTCCAGAGCCATGGCTTAACCCTGAAAAGCTACTTGGTGACCTATTGGATTATAAGTGAAGTGATTTGATTTTACTTTCATTTCTGCAAGTAGGTAGTTTAGATATCAAATTATTCATGTTATTTGACGTTATCTCCGGAGTCATGGCTTAACCCCAAAAAGCTACTTGGTGAGCTATCAGATTATAAGTGAAGTGATTTGATTTTACTTTCGTTTCTGCAATTACATATCAAGTTCTTCATGTTACTTGATGTTATCTCCAGAGCCATGGCTTAACCCCAAAAAGCTACTTGGCGAGCTATCGGATTATAAGTGAAGTGACTTGATTTTACTTTCATTTGCAAGTAGGTAATTTAGATATCAATTCTTCATGTTATTTGACGTTATCTTCGGAGCCATGGCTTAACCCCGAAAAGCTACTTGGCGAGCTATCGGATTATAAGTGAAGTCAATTGATCTTACTTTCATTAGCCTGCAACTTTTGGTTTGTTTGAGTGCAATAGTTTAGATTTTATTTCTGTATTTAGATGAGCAGTAGAGATAGTGATTTCACGATCAGTATTTCATCATTTGTTTGATTTAAATAGCTGCACATTTACATTCTTGTTCAAGTACTAATTTTATCACTAGCATGTTTTGAGATCCTGTG
>APFE030087340.1:8296-29069 GCA_000404065.3 Pinus taeda
GGGGGGGGGGGGGGGGGGGTGAATCAGTATTATCAAATCAGTTACTTTTCATTTTTCATACTCATATTTATATACGCGGCTTTAGTTCAATATATCCGCGTATATATGCGACTGTGTTAAATGCAACCAATGTACATGCAGTAATCTTATGATTCAGTTAGCTTATCTTCAGTAAATGCATCAGAACATTATTAACCACATTAACAGTAAACAGGTGTAGTAAAGCAGTACAGATCATCACACATAAGAAGCACACATGAACACTATGATATAAGGTGGAAACCCAATGTGGGTGAAAACCACATGCTGCAATTCGTTTCTATCTTCCTTTAATAAGAAACTTCTTTTACAATGTACTGGTGCAGTCCTTTACCAGTACGCAGGCTGCAACCTGCAGAGAGCTACAACCCTCTCTCGTTCTCCAGCTTCTTCTATAAGGGAGCTACAACCCCCATAGTTTTTGTACTAGCTAAGATACTAGTATGTAGGCGCCGGCCTACAATATTCTCTCCTCCAGGTACCACGTTTCATAAATTTTCAGACTGGATACACTGAAGCACAACTCTGTAATCTAAAGGCCACGTTTCATCCAATTTTCATACTGGACCCATCAATATCATTGAAGCACATAATCAATCAACACTAGCATTATCAATCTCTGAATCACCCAATACTGAATCACTGAACCTTGTCAACAAAAAGCAGTCACCAGAACTCTGCAACAACCACTAGAATCAACAGCAACCTGAAACACCAAATCTCATAATGCATATGCTACTTGACTATATCAAAACCGCGTGTATACGTGCTTTCACCAGAGACAACCCGCGTACAGATCTAAAGATAATTACTTATACCTTCGCTGTTATATCCAACCCAAGCCAAGCACCACAAACAGATAACCAGCAATACTAGATCTTCCCACTTCGTCAGACATCCATTCCTTGCACACCCTTTTGCCTAATGATCTTCTCCTTATATAGGTTAGGCTTCTCTCAATACCATGGTCCAAAACCATGTAGAAACAATACCATGGACCCAATACATGGGGTCGTCATTTCGAACCAAATACCATGGACCAAATGCCACGGACCAAAACCATGTACGCGCTTTTCCTTCTGTGAACCTGCGTGTATACGTATACGCACCTTTTTCTCTAATAACCCGCGTATATACACACTTTCATCACGGTCAACCTGCGTATACCTGCTGCAGTCTGATCTGTAATCTGATTAAGTTGCGATCACCTGTATCAAACCTCTGAGTGAGTTGCCATCAAGGAAAACACCTGTATCATAATGCCAACATAATCTTCTTCTATCAAAAGCTAAAGATTTCAAAATTTTGCAGCTGGTTCTATCTCTCCACCACTTTCACTATGTGTTGTATTGTAACCAAAAAGGGTAAGAGGAAGTGGTTTATATAGGGCGAGGAGGATAAGAATGAGATCCACTCAAGGGGGAAGAAGGTTTTATCTCCTTGGGAAGGTCCACTTTTAAGGGAGAAAAAACCTTATATGGAGTTCTCGACCCTTATCCAACCAAACAAATGTCTATCACATCACCACTAGAAGTTTCTTGAAGTAAAACTCCACTTCCTTTTATAAAAACTTTCCAGAAGTATACCGGCGTGGGTATTGGGACAACAGTAGCGCTGATCGACGCGAGTCACAGTGTAAAGCTCACATCATCGGCGTGGGTGAGACACTAGGAAAGAGCGTCGATCTTAAAAATTGGGTTTTAAGAAGGATTCTCTGGAAATGTTCTAAAGGGATTGGGGACTACTTTCTTCAAACTTCAAGGGATGCAAGAGCATAGGTTTCATGGTGAAAGTATAACACAGTAGTCACTATTAGTGTTCTCTGGGATTAGGAACGAGGAGTGATAGGAGAGTGACAAATTACTGTGTAACAGCCACTGGTGGCAATCTTGCTGCTAGTGAAATTTATTCATACATCTCTAGTTCCCCTTGTTCCTGCCCTAACGACGTGTGGACTATGGCTATGTGGATATGGGAAGCTCCCTTGAAGATCAAGAGCTTTTCTTGGTTGAATCTTTCCAATCACATTCTGACTTGGAATAATTTGATGAAAAGGGGCTATAATGGGTCGGGCCGATGCCATTTTTGCTGCTCTTCTTTTGAGGATATCACACACATTAGGTCCCTATAATACTAGTGTATTCCTTTATTATTATTGTCATTGTAGTCCCTTATTGTTATTTTTGTGCCCATGTTGTCCCCATATTATTATTATTGTGCCCCATAGAAGCCCGCTATTGTTATTGTTGTGCCCTTACATTATTATTTTTATGTCGGGTCTGATTATATTGTGACCCCTCAGACTCCTATATATAGAAAGGAGGTATTGTCATTTCTATCATCGAAGAATTTTTCATTTATGTAATGTAAAGGAGGTTTTCCCCTTGAAGAGGCTACTTTTTAAGTCGTTGATCTCTCTCTTTCTTCTATTTTGTGAGCTAGATGCGTAACAAATGGTATTAGAGCTTTGGATTCTAGGATTTCGTTGTTCCAAACATGCAATCATGGAATTTTCGTTATACCTCGTTTTCTACGATGATTCAAAATCTGCAATTAAAACCCATTTGATCTGAAATCGTGATGAATCGGATGGCCAAATTTCAGATCTTGTCTCGCTGCATTTTCAAAGATATGAACTGAGGAAGTTAAGGTTTTTGCAGGATCCCAAATTCCATCTCAAACAGGTCACCTTGGGAAAACCATCATAACTTTCTCTCTCAACATCAGATTCAAATTTTGCAAAATGTTATAGAAAGAGGATAGACTTTAGTTTGTTGGGTATCATTTTCAGGGCTGAAGGTCAAAAAAGTGACATGTGGCACGTCATACAAGTTCACTCTACTAAACTAGCCTATAATTAGGTCATCGCGGGAGATTGGACCTAACTCTTTCTCGGAGAATCCAATCGTGATCATACATGTGTGGTTGGAAAGAGGACTCAGAGGACTATCACAGGATGGACTTTTAGAACTTGGCGGTCCGAAATTATAGAGTTACATTCATTTCAAGGTCAAAATCATACAAAAGAAAAAGAAAAAGAAAGGTGTGTGGTTTTTTTTAAATTTGCATAAGTTTTGTTTGAGAAAGTAGTTTGAAGTTATTCAAAGGGCATTGTGAAGCATAATTATCATTCATTGATGACCCAAAGAAATAAAATGGAAACACCTAGTAAGCAACCTGAAATCTCTACTCTAACACGTGAACAAAAGGAAGAAATGCAACATGATATATCAAAATTATGAGACCAAGTGCAACAAATTTCGCTCTCACAAAAAGTGACTGAAGCTAAGATGGATGCTTTAAAGAATGGAATGGAAGATAATATGGATGTTATAGAAGCAAAACTTAAAGGCAACATGGAAGATTTGAAGATAGAATTGACAAAGTTGCTACAAGAAATGTTTACTAATGGTGAAAGGGTAGTAAAGGAAGCTCATGATGAGAACAAAAGAAATTTTAATCATGATTTCATAGACTTTAACGTTGGATTGAAGACCCACCATGTTCCAAAGATCGATATGAGGAAGTTTGATGGCAAGGGTCCCGTAGCATGGATACTACAGATGGAGCAATATTTCAATCTCCATACAAAAGGTACGCATTGTAACTTTATATTTGGAACCCAATCAGTTTGTATGGTATCGATGACTTTTCCCTCGTAAACAAATTGTCACTTAGGCAATTTTTATGGAAGAAATGATAGCACATTATGAGGATACAAAATGCAACACATTGATAAATCTCAAACAAAAGGGTTCAATGGTGGAGCACATTGAGGACTTCCAAAAATTGAATATAAGGGTAAAATATATTCCAGAGGAGCATAAGATTGATGTGTTCATAGGGACTTTAAATGATAATATCCAACATGAGGTTCGCCTTTGGGAACCTGATTCATTTGAGAAGGCATTCAGGTTGGCAAGAAAAATTGAAAGCAAAATTAGTGCAACAAGGAAGCCTACCACTCACAGCTATGAAGATGGAAGTGTTGTTGCCCCTAGACTTCCACAACCTACAAGGTTGACACCACAACAATTGGAAGAAAAAGGAGCAAAAGGGCTTTGTTACAGTTATGATAACAAATACATTAATGGTAATAAGTGTGCTGAGAAGAAATTATTTTACATAGACTGTGAAGAGGAGGAAGAAAAGGAACAGGAAATGTGAAAAGAAGAGGATATACACCAGAGCAAACCCTAGAGAAAGAAGAAATGAATCCGACCATATCTTGTAATGCATTGGCCAGAATTACCACTCATCAAACTCTCAATCTAAAAGGACATATTAAGAAGAAAAAGGTAATAGTGTTGATTGATTCAAGCAGTGCCCATAATTTTATTCATTGTAATATAATCAAGGAATTGAATTGCTTCCTATATCCAGCACCAGTGTGTCAAGTGATGGTTGCAAATGGGGGAACCAAAAATTTCTCTGGAAAGTGCCACAATATCAAGCTATCCATGGGAGAATATGTATTGAATAGTCCAATGCTTTCCATTCCAATGGGTGGTATTGATGTTGTATTAGGAGTCCAATGGCTACAATATTTGGGTATGATAGCTTTTAATTTTCAAGAACTTTTCTTGAAATTTTTTTCAGAAGGAAAGGAAGTTGAATTAAGGGGTATCGCACGGAAACCGAGAAAGATAATTAGTGCTAACGGCATGACAAAGCTTCTAAAGAAAGAACAACGAGGTGTAATTGCACAATTATGCTCACTAGAGGTTCTGATTTGAAATGGAGTAGATTACTAATGTTGTGTTAATTCCCCATTCAAAATAAAACCCAAGACGCTTATCATTTTCTTATCAAGTGCTTAAGGATTCAATACTTTTGCTTAATTAACTGATTCCCATGAGAGTTTCTTATGTAAATATTATAGAAAATTTAACATAAAGCATATGTTGAACAACAACAAAATAACAACAAAGAACATCAAAGTACAACACACAACACAAAGATTTGATGAGGAGTTTACCCACCCTGGGCTACGTCTCCTTGGTCCAGCTTCCAACGGCTTGGGCCCCTCTATTATGCTCAAATTACAACAAAAGTGTGTTTACAATGCTCAGATGCCTCTGAAACTTGTCTCAATGGGTTAAGAATAGCCAAAACTACTAGAAATGACTCTTTTTGCCACCAATTTGGATAATAACTGAAGAAATTATGACTTCTACCAATTCTCCCACTATTCGTTCCACAAAATGCTCCAAAACTGACTAAAAACCACATTTCCACTCCAAAATCCGCTAACGGAGCGAGAAATTCACTACACAAAGGACCATATCCTATCGGTCATATCGTAAATCGCAATCAGTGAGTGTTGGCGGGCTGAAGGTCTTGTTAACACGTAAGAACGTTGAGATTTGTGATATCGCAGATCCGACAGGGATATAAACTTGAACTCATAAAATCTTACGTCCGTCAATCTATCACTGATCATAATCGACGAAGAACCGGGCCTTAAGTCTACAGCCTTGTCTTCTTATGCGATTGTGATATGCGATTGCATTGCATCGCAATACCTGCCGATATCGCATCACAACCCAAACTGTGTCGGGGCCAATTCTATTCATTGATCCTTTCATGTGATTGCGATATGCGATATCACAAATCGCAATTGGTACTGCGTGGGGGGAGATTCTTAACCCGAACCACTTGCCGCTACGATATGCGAGGGCCAATGGCAAGCTGCCACTTGGCACATCCTCATTCACTGAAGGGATATGCCACGTCATCCAATCCTGCCATGCAGACAAGTCAAACTTGTACTTTGACTTGCTCTAACTTCTACATATGAACTCAAATTTGAGTGTCGTTCACACCATTGGATTCAAAATGACAAGCTCTTCGATCTGAAGCTAAACTTATCAAGATTTTAACACTTTGATTTTTGAGCATAATTATGAGCACTTGATCACTCCTCCCCACTGGAAGCCTTTTGGGCCCCAAAAGATTTATATTCAGTTATTGAACAGATGAGGGTATTGTTCCCTCACTTTACCCACTTCAATCCATTTGGCCTTTGATGGATGTGTGCCTTCAAGACCCACCCAAAGATAATCAATACTTCCCCTTTTTGTTATCCTTGTCCTTCTGTCAAGTATAGTGTCTTGCTGAAGCACATCAAGGAATTATGGAGACAAGTCTTCAATAGATGGAATTTGAACATTCTCTCCTTGATCTTCAATCAAAGGAGGTACATACAATCTCAAATTTTCAACATTAACAATGGAATAGATTTGCATATATGAAGGTAAATCAAGCTTGAAAGCATTATTACCAATCTTTTCCAGAATTTTAAATGGACCATTACAGATTGGTTTCAGCTTTTTACCTTCACCTTGAAGCCTTTCCTTGCTAATGTGAAGCCAAACTTCATCACCTCCTTGAAATTAATGATCCACACGATGCATATCATGCCTTGCCTTATACTTGCCTTGACTCTTTTCTAGTTGCTCTTGAACTGTTTGGTGAATCAACTGAATTTACTTGATGAATTTATTTGCTTTGTCTATGTCACTATGTCCATCTAAAGCTACATCTTTGTCAAAGATGAAATCCAAAGGTGATTTAGGCAAATAACAAAGAAATGCCTCAAAAGGCGAAGTTAGAGTATAAGAGTGTTTTGCTCGGCTGTAAACATGATGAATATAATGCAACTGTTCATCCCACAATTTAGGATGTTTGCTTCAATATCCCCTTAGCAAATGAATAACTGTCCTGTTAACCACTTTAGTTTGACCATCTATTTGTGGATGGAAGGTTGTACTTTTCTTCAATTTTGTGTCCATCGAGTTCCATAAACTTGACCAAAATTTCCCAACAAATCGAGAATCACGATCACTTACAATAGAAGTAGGTGATCCAAAATGAACCCATACATTATGAAATAAAAGTTGAGCTATTTGTTCAGCTATAATTTGCTTTTTACAAGGCATTAATATGCATATCTCGCTGAACCTATCCACAACTACATACAAATAGTCATGACCTTTTCTTGATAAAGGAAGACCTCCTACAAAATCCATAGAAACACTTTCCCATGGTCATCAAGGAACTAGAAGTGGTGTGTACAATCCTAGTTTCCTATTACTAGGCTTACTAACCACACACAATGAACGACCTCTGATAAAACATGACACACTTTTAAGCATACGAGGCCAATAAAAATACCTCTGAAGATTTGCTACTATTTTACTTACACCGAAATGTCCAGCAGAAAGAGAAGTATGCACTTCCCTTGTGACATTTACTCTCTCTCCCAGTGGATCACAAAGTTTTCCCAGATGATACAACATATTATCATGTGCATGGTAGTCCAATTCCTCAACTTGGTGGCCTTGACTCAAGTTTGAATATACCTCTTGAAAGTCAACATCATGTGTCTATGTTCAACATAATTTTCAGGAAAAACAAAATTATTCTTGAGTAAAATGGTTACATTAACAACCAATATAGAAAGAATATCAACAACTCTGTTATAAATACCTTTCTTGTACCTGATTACCAAGTGGAATCGTTGTAAGAATCCCATCCAACGAAAGTGCCTTGATTGCTACAATTTTGTTTGATATTGCAGATATTGCAAAGGTTTATGATTGGTGTGAATAATGGTTTCTTTTCCCATCAAGTAATGCTTCCATTTCTTCTCGCTTTGAACCAATGCATAAATCTATTTATCATATGTAGGACAGTGAATAACAACACCAGTAAAAATATCATAATGAAATGAAATGGGCTTACCATGCTGTAAAAGAACCGCACCCATGGCGTAGTCACTCACACCTGTTTGTATTTCAAATGGTTGTTTCAAATCTGGCAATGCTAAAATTGGGGTTGAATTGATCTTTTGTTTTAAAGCATCAAATGCTTTTTGTTGTTTGCTTCCCCACTCGGAGACAACCTTCACACTGGTCAAAGCATGTAGTGGAGCTACTATGGAAGAGAAATTGGCAATAAAATTCCTCTAGTACTGCGCTGCTCCTAGAAAACTCCTTACTTCTGTGACTGATTTGGGTATTGGCCAATTCACAATGACCAAAACTTTAGAGGGGTCAATCTTTAGCTCACCTCCTCCAACTATGTCGCCCAAATACACTAAGGAAGTTTTCCCGAATTTAGATTTAGACATCTTTAGAAATAACTATTCTTTTTTTAAGACATCCAACACTTTCCTCACATGCTTGACATGCTCTTCTCATGATTTGTTGAATATCAAAATATCATCTAAATAGACAATTACAAACTCATCAAGAAAGGATCTTAAAACATCATTCATAGCTTTCATGAATGTAGCTGGAGCATTGCAAAGACCGAAAGGCATAACCAGCCACTCAAACAATTCCTGTTTGGTTTTAAAAGCAGTCTTCCAGATATCCTCTTCAACTATTCTAACTTGATGATATCCACTTCTCAAGTCTAATTTAGTGAAAAAATTTGCATTCTCCAACTGATCTAACCAATCATCTATTTTGGGTAGTGGGTATCGATTCTTTATTGTAATTTTATTCAAAGCTCAATAATCTACACACATGCGCCAGGTTCCATCTTTCTTCGGTACCAAAACAATTGGTGAACCACATAGTGAAGTAGAGGGACGAATTACACCTTTATCTAACAATCCCTGGACTTTTTTCTTGATTTCTAAACTTTCCAGAATTCACATTTGATACATACCAATGTTTGGGAGTGGACAGTCTTGTTGTAGCTGAATTTCATGTTGAATTCTCGTTTTTGGTGGTAATCCCTTTGGTTCTTGAAACACGTCTCCATATTGATTGACCACATCAACCAATTCAACTTTCAGCTTCACGTCACAACCTACAAAGGATTCATGCTTCGTGTCATTCTTTTGCTTGATCATCAGGAGCACGCGATTCTTGTTGGAATTGACCAGTCACTTCATTTGCCCTATGCTTGCCAAAGATAGATTAAGCTTTATGTGATGGGCTCTCACAATATACTCCACTCTACCTTTGAACAAATGGTATTTGTTCTCAAATCTATGGAAAGCAACTTTCCTGTCATACAGATACGAGCTTCTCAACACAATTCCAGAAACATCCAGCGACGCCACATCTAATTTGACTTCATCAATGAAATTGGCAGTAATTGCAAACTTGAATACGCATTTGCGTGTGACCTATAGATTGGCATCGTTGGTTATCCAACCCAACGGATATGGTTTATGATGAGGCACGGTTTCAAGATTCAATTTCGTGACTAAGTATGTAGAAATTAAGTTTGCCTAGGATCCACTATCAACCAACGTATCAATCTTGGTGTGTTTGGAAATAACTTGGATATGGAACAACTCAATTCTGTTTTCCTCATTTGAAATGTTATTGGAGTTATTTGTTGTGCTGGTGCTTTCCACGACTTCCTCTTTGCTTGTATTTTCCATGACTTTCCCTTTAGTGAATGTGATTGCAATCTTGGTTTCATCACTTGAGTCGAAACCCAAGTCTTGTTGTGCAACAACGTTTGTCCTCTGTTTCCCTTTATTGTTAGATTTATTCGGTCTTAACTCAGGATGAAGCTTCCTGCAATGTGCTTCATCATGACCCTCCTTTGAACAATTCTTGCACATGGGTTTCTCCCCTTCTTTCTTAACAGAAGAATTTTTCTTCTGCTTTCCTTTAAATTTCTTCCCTTTTTCACCACTTTTGAATGGCTTCTTCTTACCTTCTTCCTATACATTTTTCCCTCTTGCTTCAAGGTGTGTAGCTTGAACACAGACCTCATCAAGATTCGTGGGAATAAACATAAGAATGGTATTTCGAAGATAGCTATGCAACCCTCCTATGTATTTCAGCAAGGTAGCTTGTGACTGTAAGTCTACTCCTAGCATAAGAGCTCTTCTCCTAAACTCTTGAGTATACTCTTGCCATTTTGACCTTTTAACTATCTAAAATTTTGCAAATTCATAATGGCTTTTTGCATATGAGCTAAAGGGTAGAACTGTATTTTTTATAGCAGCAATGAAATCAGACCAAGTAATAGAGATCTTACCAGGTTTTTTGATCTTGTCTTGAGGCCTTGATTCCCACCATACAAGTGTTGCATCCTCCATTCTCAATGAAGCCAACTGAATTTTGACATCATCCTCTTGAAGGTTCTGAATTCTACAATACACCTCCAACTGACGAATCCAGTTATCCAACTTCTCTGCATTAACTTCTCCATTGTACATAGACAACTCAAATTTAACATCAAGCTTTATAAAAGGTGATTTACCAATCCCTTTTGAACAATGATGATGAGTATGAGTAGCAGTAGTATTAGTGGAAGAGTGTGAAGATGTTTTCGAAGAAGAAGATGAAGAAAATGGTGGAGAGGGTGGACACTTGTCTCCATTCTGAATACCTCCTCCTAAAGAGCCTTCTCCTTTGGGAGGTTTGAAACTTTCTCCTTGCAATCTGTTATTCCTCTCTTCACAGAGGACCTTCACCATCTCTGTCATATCAAAGAAAGCCTTTCTGAAGGTCTTCTCATCTTCTGTCATGATAGGTTCTCCCTCATGAGACATGGTTTCTAAAGACTCAATTGTAACTTCTGCAACTTGAGGATGTACTGGTGTAGAAGACTTTGGCAACCTTGCTCTTCTTCCACTTGACCCAACTTCAGGGCTTCCAACCAGCTTTCCTTCTCTTTTTTTGAGCTTTAACCTTGTAAGCATGACATAAACTTGCATACGATTAAATCCTTCTTTCACAAAGCAAATCTAGTAAGCAGAAACCTATGCTCTGATACCAACTTGATCTGAAATGGAGCAGATTAGTAATGGTGTGCTAATTCCCCATTATGAATAAAACCCAAGACGCTTATCATTTCCTTATCAAGTGCTTAAGGATTCAATACCTTTTCTTAATTAATTGATTCCCATGAGAGTTTCTTACGTAAATGTTATAAATAATTTAACATAAAACATACGCTGAACAACAACAAAATAACAGTAAAGAACATCAAAGTACAACACACAACACAGAGATTTGATGAGGAATTCACCCCTCCTGGGCTACGTCTCCTTGGTCCAGCTTCCAATGGCTTGGACCTCTCTATTATGCTCAAATTACATCAAAAGTGTGTTTGCAATGCTTATATGCCTCTGAAACCTGTCTCAATGGGCTCAAAATAGCCAAAACTGCAAGAATTAACTCTTTTTGTGACCAATTTGGATAAGAACAGAAGAATTTCTGACTTCTACCAGTGCTCCCACTATTTGTTCCACAAAATACTCCAAAATTGACCAAAAACCACATTTTCGCTCCAAAATCTGCTAACGGAGCGAGAAATTTGTCACATGGTGGCCCATATCCAGTCGTTTGTATCACAAATTGCAATCAACGAGTGTTGGAGGGCTGAAGGTCTTGTTAACACGGCAGAACGTTACGATATCGTGGACCCGACAGGGATATAAATTTCAATTCATAAAATCTCGCATCCGTCAATCTATCGCTCATCGTAATCAGTGGAGAACTGGGTCTTAAGTCTGTGGCCTTGTCTTCTTATGTGATTGCGATATGTGATCACAATGCATCGCAATACCCGTCGATATCGCATGGCAATACCCACCAATATCGCATCACAATACCCGTCGATATCACATCATAACCCAAACTGCATCGGGGCCGATTCTATTAGCCGATACTTTCCTACGATTGCGATACGCAATATCACAAATCATAATCGGTACTGCTTGGGGGCCAATTCTTAACCCGAACCACTTGCTACTGTGTTATGCGATATGTGAGGGCCAATGGCGGGCTACCACTTGGTGCCTCCTCAGTCGCTGAAAGGATATGCCACCTCATCCAATCCTACCATGTAGACAAGTCAAACTTGAACTTTGACTTGCCCTAACTTCGGCATATGAACTCGGATTTGAGTGTCATTCGCACCATTGGATTCAGAATGACGAGCTCTTCAATCTGAAGCTAAACTTACCAATATTTTGACACTTTGATTTTTGAGCACAATTCTAAGCACCTGATCAGGTTCCCACATCGAAATCATTTATTTCTCCAAATCTTCAAAAAGTCTTGGACAATCATTCCAAGGTATTTGAGACTCCCAAAGGCCTCCCACCTATTCGTGATCATGACCATGCTATTCATTTGATTCTAGGAAGTGTTCCTCCAAACATCAGGCCTTACAGATATCCCTATGCCCAAAAGAGTGAAATTGAACGTATGGTTGCAGAAATGCTAGAGGCTGGTATAATTCAACCTAGTCAAAGTTCTTTCTCTGCTCCAACAGTATTGGTGCACAAGAAGGATGGATCATGGCGCATGTGTCCGGATTATAGGGATCTCAACAAGCTCACTATTGAAGATAAATTTCCCATTCCTGTCATTGATGAATTATTGGATGAATTGCATGGATCAATTTATTTCACCAAGTTGGATCTTCGTTCAGGATATCATCAAATCAAAATGAAGACCGAGGACATTCTGAAAACAACATTTAGAACTCATGAGGGTCATTATTAATTTTTGGTCATGCCTTTTGGCCTTACCAATGCACCTTCTACATTTCAAGGTTTGGTGAATTCCATTTTCAAAAGAAAATTTGTGTCAGTATTTTTTTGATGATATACTAATCTACAACAAGTCTTGGAAGGATCATGTTCAACATGTTGACAGGGTGCTCAAACTATTGGAAGAGAAATAATTATATGCAAAAAACTCCAAATGTTTCTTTGGAGTACAAGAGGTGGAATATCTGGGTCATATTGTATCTCATGAAGGTGTTAAGGTAGACCCTAGCAAAATTAAAGCCATTAAAGAATGGAGAATCCTCACATCCATGAAGCATCTGTGATGATTTCTCGGGTTGACAAGGTATTATCACAAGTTTGTTAAGGATTATGGGAGAATAGCAGCACCTCTAACAACATTACTGAAGAAAGTTGCATTTTCTTGGACTCCAGGAGCAACGAAGGCCTTTAAACATCTTAAAGAGGCAATGTGCTAAGCACCAGTCTTAGCTACGCCAGAATTCTCAAAAACCTTTATTGTGGAATGTGATGCCTCAAGAAATGGAATTGGTGTTGTTTTAATGCAAGAAGAAAGACCCTTTGCTTTCGAAAGTCGTCCAATCAAAGGAAAATATTTACACAAAACTTTTTATGAGAAGGAAATGGTTGCAATACTACATGCACTTAAGAAATTGCGACCTTACCTAATGGGAAGACACTTCAAGGTAAAAACAGATCATGATAGTCTTAAATACTTTTTAGAACAAAGATTATCTTCAGAAGAGCAGCAAAAATGGGTCACAAAGACGTTGGGTTATGACTTTGAAATCATCTACAAAAAAGGGAAGCAAAATGTTGTTGCGGATGCACTCTCAAGAAAGAATGAGGATGTGGAAGCACTGTTTTTCGACATTTCTATTATCCAACCAGATTGGATAAACGAAGCAAGGGATGAATGGAAGAATGACGAAGAAATGTGGGCACTCATTCAAAAGTTATAGAAAGATCCCAGTACATCTGATACATTTAGCTGGAAAAATGATTTGTTATGGTACAGAGATCTCTTATACCTTTGTAAGAATTCCCAACTCAAACAAAAGATTTTTATGGAATTACACACCTATCCCTTAGGAGGGCACTCAAGGTTTTTAAAAACTTACCATAAGGTTAAGAAGGATTTTTTTGGGATGTCTTTAAATATGATATTCAAAAGTTTGTGGCAGGATGTTTGGTTTCCCAACAAAATAAAGTTGAGATAATTAAGACCCCAGGTCTATTACAACCTTTATCCATTCCAAGTCGATGTTGGGAGGAGGTTTCAATGGATTTTATCACATGTTTACCCAAGTTCGAAGGAAAGAGTGTCATCATGGTGGTAGTTGATAGAATTACCAAGTATGCACACTTTTGTACATTATCTCATCCATTTAAAGGCAATACATTTGCTACTACATTTATGAAAACAATTCAAAAGCTACATGGAAACCCAAAGATTATTGTAAGTGACAAAGATCCCATTTTCACTGGAAATTTTTGGACAAAATTATTTTCTTGTCTGGGTACTCAGTTAGCTCATAGCTCATCTTATCATCCTCAATTTGATGGGCAAAATGAGATAGTGAAAAACTGTTTAGAATGACATCTTCGTTGTTTTGTATCTGATAAACAAACACAATGGGTCAAATGGTTGCCTCTAGCTGAATGGTGGTATAACACTTCCTTCCATACTATAGGAAAATTGACCCCATTTATGGCACTTTATGGATATCATCCACCATTCATCACATCATATTTAAGAGAAAATTCTAAGGTTCAAGTAGTGGAAGATCACATCGAGCATCAAAAACAACTTCTCCAACTCTTAAAGGATAATTTCACTTCGGCGCATAATAGAATGAACCAATAGGTAGATCAACAATGCAGCGAAAGAAGTTTTGATGTCGGTGACTAGGTATTTCTATGGCTACAACCATACAAACAAATGTCCATAAGCAAGCTAAGAAGGATAATAAATCATAACCATAGTATTATGGTCTGTACAAGGTGTTGTAAAAGATTGGTACTATGGCATACAAATAGGAACTTCCTGCATCTTCCCGAGTGCCCCTAGTTTTCCATGTTTTATGATTAAAGAAGGTTATAGGTGACAAGCTCCCAGTTCAAAGAATATTGCTAGAACTCAACGAGGAAGGGAAAATCAAATTGGAATCTGAAGCAGTCACATAAACAAGAAATTGACAGCTACAAAATCGATCAATTTCAGAGTATCTCATCAAGTGGAAGAACTTACCCGCTAAAAATTCCACATGGGAGGATGAGAATTTTATACAAGAGCATCCAGAACTACTCAAGCGTTGAGGACAACACTTTTTTGAAGGAGAGGGGCATGTTAGGTCCCTATAATACTAGTGTATTCTCTTATTATTATTGTCATTGTAGCCCCTTATTGTTATTGATGTGCCCATGTTGTCCCCATATTGTTATTATTGTGCCCCATAGAAGCCCACCATTGTTATTGTTGTGCCCTTACATTATTATTGTTATGTCGACTTTGATTATATTGTGACCCCTTAGAATCCTATATATAGAAAGAAGGTCTTGTCATTTGTATCACGGAATAATTGTCCATTTATCTAATGTAAAGGAGGTTGCCCCTCGAAGAGGCTACTTTTGAAGTCGTTGATCTATCTCTTTCTTCTATTTTGAGAGTTGGATGCATAACAATACTTTTGTTTCTGGGATGCCCACATGCCAAGTCTGGGACCAAGTGGCAGTTTTGCTGAAAATCAAGGTTGATAGGATTTCGTCTTCCATCTTGGATTGCCTATTGTATTGGAAATTGGAATAAAGGTCATTTCGTGCTCTGCTCTTATATGTTTTTTGGGCTATCTGTTGTTCTAGAATCACCTCTATATTTGACAATGTTTTCTATGATTGCCAATCTACTAGCATTAAAATTGTCGGCCATTTTTCAGAAATTGGTCTGTGGTTCCCCTTATCTCCATTACGCTCTGTTCTATTCAAGGATTTGGGTGATCATTTTCCTTTGGGCTTCTTCGATGGGGCCTGGGAATATCATTTCTTCTGGAATGGTGGCTAAGGAACTTACAGTCGGACTGAGATAGTGGCGTTGTGGGGAATTCTCCAAAATGCTGTGTGGCTTGCCATTGATTCCTTTAGGGCCGCTGGAGACTCTAAGGTGGTGATAGTTTGGCTGTAGGGGCAAAACTCCCTGGAGGTTCCTTCGCTTCACCATTGGATGGTCAAAATCAAAGCTCTTCATTCCTCCTTCTATGATATCTCCTTCATGCATGTGTACAAAGAGCAAAACTTGGTCACTGATGTTCTATCTAAGAGAGGGGTTACTCTTTGTCCTGGTTTTATGTTTTTTGAACTCCGGGTTGATGGCATTGTATAGGAAGCTGGATCCTTCGCTTTCTGATCCTCTGCTTTGTTTCTTTTGGGGATGCCTTTGTTTCTTAGTCTGGTCTATCTTTTCTCCTCTGTCTTGGCCTTGTCAATTTTTTTCTGATGCTACCAATGTTGTGTTAGTATTGACAACAAATTAGTAATGTTTTTTTTAATGTAAATTGTAATTAGGCGGTTGCATACCGAATAGTCGGTTATGTAACGATAGATGTAACGATAGGCATGATATAAAACTAATGTACTACACATGAAATAAAACAGAGCGGAGAATCATAATTGAATCATCCATTCAGTTCAAATTCAGTTTCATATCTTGGCGAGGGTTTCTTGTTTTTTCTTGCTGTTTCTTTCGTTATTTCATTTGTCTATTTCTACAATTGGTATCAGAGCCTGCGTGAAGAGGCTGCCTGCGATTTCTGTGCTGGTTGAAAGAGCTGTTGTCTGTCTGCGTGAAGAGCTGCTGTCCACCGTGGAGAGCCTGCCGTTTTGCTGAGCGTGAAGGCTGTGCGAAAGAGCCGTGGAGAACCTGTCGTTTTGCTGAGCGTGAAGGCTGTGCGAAAGAGTCGTGGAGAGCCTGCCGTTTTTTTTTTGGTTGAAGAGCCTGTGCTTGCGTTAGAAAACCGTCCTGTGAGAAGAGCCATGTTAGATGATCCAAAAATAATTTATTATCATAGGTTATAAAATTGAAATAAAATAATTATTAATTTAAGAAATTAAATTAATAATTATTATTCTAGAATGATTAATTAATTAATAGAGACAATTAGAAATTAGTATATTGTTGTAACAAGATATGGCTCTCCAAATGTGTCGTATCTTAGGCTCTATTTTAGGAGATTAGTTAGCTAGTTGGTTTGAATAGCATTTAATGTAAATGGACAACTTGTTATTTAATAAGTGATCCATAATCAGAGGTAGTTAGGACATGGAGCTTAATAAATAGCTCATTGCAAGAGTGTTGGTTGTTCGGGTTGTAAGCTCTTGCAAATCAAATTATGTAATTTTTTTTTAAATTAATTTTATTTTAATTTTATTTTATTTATTTATTTTATTTTTTTTTTTTTTTTTTTTTTTTTTCCTGATTAATAAAATTATGTGTCTGAGGACACTTCTGCCATTAAGCCGTAAGTCTGTGCGTGACTGTGCGGGTTAAGGCTGTGGGTTGTGCGTAAGACGCTGGAGACCGCGTTGAGAAGAGCCGTAAGGCTGTCCGTAAGTCTGTGCGTGACTGTGCGGGTTAAGGCTGTGGGCTGTGCGTAAGACGCTGGAGACCGCGTTGAGAAGAGCCGTAAGGCTGTGCGGGTTGTGTGTAAGATGCTACTGTGTGAAAGACGCTGCTGTGTGAAAGACGTGCAAATGCCACCGATTTCTATGCGCTGAAGAGCCAATTTCTGTGCTGGCTGAAGGTGTGAAGGCATGGTGTGTGCAGAGCCGATTTCTGTGCGTTGAAGAGCCAATTTTTTTTAAGAAGAGACATTGTTACTGTCTGTGCGTTGGAGTGAAAGACCCTGTCGATGTGTGCGCTGGCGCAGAGAGGGAGCGGAGCTGCCAAACCTGCGTGGAAGAGACCATAGTTTTTGTTCCCTGTGGCTGCCAGAACTTGTTCAGAAAATCAGCGGAAGACCTTCTGCCCTGTGGCTGCCAGAACTTGTTCAGAAAATCCGGGTATTTTTTTAAGAAATTTTGTCTCAGAATTTTTTTTCCAGAAAGCTGTTTGAAAGAAGTTTTATCTCAGAAATTTTGTTTTTTAGAAAGCTGTGAAAGTAAAGTTCTTTCAATTCAGAATAAAGGAATGTGTGAATGAAATAAGAAGGAAAAGAAGACAATTTTTTTTTAAGGAAAGGAATTTTTTTTTTTTAAGGGTTCTTTCTATTTGGAGAAATAAGGAGATATACACCTTAGTTTTTTTTAAAGGAAATATAAAACCCTAGAAAGTCTGAAACCCTAGGAAAGAAAAAATGGCTAAGATGTCGAATGCAAAATTCGAGGTGGAGAAATTCACCGGAAAGAGCAATTTTGCTCTTTGGAAACTGAAGGTTAGGGATCTGCTTGTGCAACAAGGGTTGCACAAGACATTGGATGGGGCGACTAAAAAACCTGCAACCATGACTACTTCAGACTGGGAGGACTTGGATGCCCGAGCTCTTAGTACCATCCGGCTATGTCTAGCGGATGAAGTTCTCTTCAACATTGTTGAAGAGACTACGGTGTCAGGATTGTGGGAAAAACTTGAAAATCTCTATATGACAAAGTCATTGACCAACATAATTTATCTGAAAAGACAGTTATACACTCTTCAAATGAAAGAAGGTTCAAACGTTGCAGAACATTTGAATGTTTTTAATACACTAATATGTCAATTAACAGATATGGAAGTCAAAATACAGGAAGAAGATAAAGCCATAACCTTGCTGTGTTCTCTGCCTGAATCATGGGATCACTTCGTAACTTCAATCAGCTTCAGCTCTGCTGATTCTTTGAAGTTTGAATCAGTCGTGGGAGCTCTTCTGTCTGAAGAAGTACGAAGGAAATCCAGCACTGTAACAACTGCATCAGAAGCCATGGTCGCCAAAGGACGCTCAAAGGAAAGAGGAGAAAAACCAAGGGGGAATTCCAGATCGAAATCGAAAGGAAAGAAGTGTAAGGCAAAAAATTGGAACTGCAATAAAGTTGGACACTTGAAGAAGGACTGTTGGAAACGAAAGGAATCCGAAAACCTGAAGAACGAAGCGAATCAAGTCGATTCAGGTATGATAGACGAAGTTTTATTTGTTGAAGAAATGTATATGATAGATGAAACTTCACCTGAATGTAATATCTCTCAGGGTTTAGATAGTTGGCTGTTAGACTCTGGTGCTTCGCATCACATGTGCCCACATAGAAATTAGTTTACCTCGTATGAAAATGTAAACGGTAGTTCTGTGTTTATGGGTAACAATATGTCATGCCAGACTGTTGGGATGGGAGATATCAGGATTAAGATGTATGATAACACAGTTAGAACATTAACTAGTGTTAGACATGTACCTGATTTGAAGAAAAAATTAATTTCTTTAGGAGTTTTGGATTCAGATGGATATAAGTTTATAGGTCAGGATGGCGTCTTGAAAGTCTTTAAAGGAGCATTTGTGGTTATGAAGGCAGAGAAGGTCAGAAATCTTTACAGGTTAAAAGGAAGTACTCAGATCGGTGAAGCAGCGGTTGCGTCAGAAAAGGAAGAAGCAGGCACTTGTCTATGGCATCAACGATTGGGTCATATGAGCGAGAAAGGTCTTCAGATATTGATGAAACGTAAATCTCTTCCAGGTCTGAAATCCTTGAATTTAGATTTCTGTAAACATTGTGTGTATGGAAAACAGTGTAAACAGAGGTTTAAAGTTGGAAATCATAATAGTAAAGATGTTTTAGACTATATTCATTCTGATATGTGGGGGCCTTCCCCTGTTATGTCATATGGAGGTGCACTGTATTTTTTAACATTTATTGATGATTACTCCCGGAAAGTTTGGATCTATATGATAAAAAGGAAAGCTGATGTATTAAATGTCTATAAACAATTTAAAGTAATGGTAGAGAAAAGAACAGACAAATCTATTAAATGCTTAAGAACTGACAATGGTGGTGAGTTCACTTCAGGTGAATTTGAACAGTACTGTAAGGTTGAGGGAATTGTTAGACACAAAACTACTGTTTATACTCCTCAGCAAAATGGTGTTGCTGAGCGTATGAATCGAACTCTTATGGAAAGAGCCAGAAGCATGATTAGCAATGCTAACTTGCAAAAGGAGTTGTGGGCAGAAGCAGTATCTACTGCTTGTTATTTAGTTAACAGATCACCTTCAGTAGCAATTCATTGTAAAATTCCTGAAGAAGTTTGGACGGGTCAGTCTTGTGACTATTCACATTTGAGAATATTTGGCTGTGATGCTTATTCTCTCATTCCGAAAAATCAGCGTTCAAAATTAGATCCAAAGTAAACAGTTAGTCTTTGTTGGGTTACTATGCAGTGAAAAGGATATAGGTTTGGGATCCTACATTGTGGAAAATAGTCATTAGTAGAGATGTAACATTTGATGAATCCTCTCTTTTAAAATCAACTGTTGAAAGAATTGAACAGGAACAGGTGTCGCCAAATCAACGAGTTCAGTTGGAGGCTAGACTTTTCGGTGACAGCCGGAAAGAAGGAGAAACCTCTGGAGAAAAAGGTGCTGAAGACACAAAGGAAGCCGTTGAAGCTTTTGAACCAGTGCAAGTTTCTGAACTAGTTCAACGACCAGTTTCTCTAAGAAGGTCTACAAGGGAAAGGAAAATTCCAAAAAGGTATGAAGATTCTGCTTCATCTTTTGCTTTGATTACTGAAGATGGGGAACCTTCTTGTTATCAGGAAGCAGTAGATGATATAGATAGCGAAAAATGGAAAGTGGCTATGGAAGAAGAAATGGACTCCTTAGCCAAGAACAATACCTGGGATCTTGTAGAGCTTCCTGAAGGGAGAAGTGTTGTTGGATGCAAATGGGTCTTCAAGTTGAAACGAAAAGTTGATGGAAGTATCGAAAGGTATAAGGCGAGACTGGTAGCAAAAGGGTATTCTCAGGTTGAAGGTATAGACTTTCATGAGATTTTTTCTCCAGTTGTAAAACTTGTTTCTTTTCGTACTGTGTTAGCACTAACTGCGTTGCTTAATCTTGAGTTAAAACAGTTAGATGTTAAAACAACTTTTCTACATGGTGATTTGAACGAAGAGATATATATGGAACAACCAGAAGGTTTTGTACGAGGTCGCAGCAGAAGATTAGTTTGCAAGCTCAGGAAATCATTGTATGG
>APFE030087350.1:0-11504 GCA_000404065.3 Pinus taeda
AACCATAAAAGGGAGGTCTCACCCCGCATAAAAGGGAGAACTTCAACCTGAAAAGGGAAGTCTCATCCTGTGATGGTTTAAGGATGACCAACAACTCTAGAATGCGTAATGCAATTCCTCGAACTCTTCCAAAGTTGGCAAAAAGCTGGATTCTTCTGCTAGAGGAAGTGTTCTCAATTTTGTTCCCGGAACTCTTCCAAAACTGGCAAGAAGCTGAAGTCTTCTGCTCGAGGAAGTGTCTCAGATTGCCAACTGAAGGCATGTTCAGGGGCATCTTTGTCTCTGGCTACAACTCTGAAACTGGTGTGGCAGGTTGTGGCTCAGGCTCGCTTGATGTGACTTTGAAGCTTGTAGATGACCATCATTTCCCCCCTTGTCAGATACAAGGTGAGATGATGGAAAAAACTCAGTTGCAAGACTTTTCAATACTCTGGAACAAGTTCTGACATGTGTTTGGAATATCTTCTTGGCTGTTGATGCCCATTGCCAAGAAGCAATCCATCCAAGATGAATCTTTGTTCTTGCAGGATGTTTTTTTTTCTGAAGCATCTGTGTGAAGAATCACTGGTTTTATGACAGTGCTTACATGGATGAAGATCAAAACAGTGATCTTTCAGATGGCGAACTCGGTCACAGTGTTGGCATTTCACGATCTGTTGTTGTTGTTGTCGCTGTTGTTGTGGAAGAGAGGCAGAGTCTGGAACAACTGAAGCTGAACTGTCATGAATGAATCCAGCACTCTGAAACTGAATGGGCTTTGAGTAGTCTGGAATATGAAAGGACAAGTCCTTGTCATATCCAAGACCAGTTTTGTGCTTGTTGTGGACAAGCTATTCCTAAGGTCTGATGATGGGCTTGGGAAGTGCAAACTGAGTTTCTGCATCTGCATGTACAACTGCTGTTTTATTTGAATGAACTGTAACATTATTGACTTGCTGCTAATGGGTGGTTGTCTCAATGTTATGAACAAAAACAGGTTCAGAATGATGTCTATTTTGATGTAGCTCTTCTTGCTGTAGCTGTGATTCAAGCTGCAAAAAATCAATCTTTTCCTGTGCATTTTGTAGACATGTCTGGATTTCTGAGAGAGATCCTTTGCCGATTTGTAATGTGTCATCAACAGTAGATTGTATAAGAGTTTTCATGAACTCTAATACTTCAGTAATTGTAGCCATTTTTTCTTAATAGAAATGCACCACTAGAAACTTGTTTTGGAGTGAAAATGTACCCTAAATAATCACTATGCTTGCAACACATTGCAGATAATCTGGTGCATATAATGTTGATATCACCCCAACAATTAAAGCAATTTTCTCATTAGAATCTGTTGAGAAAAACAAGTTTGTTTGTTGCACATAAATTTATGCCCAAACTGCACAATAGGAACAAGTAAATTGAACAAGCAGAAATTTTAAATTGAACTGGATCTTTCAAATACTCCTTCACTTTCTCAGGAGGTTTTCTTGCAACGCCTAGAAGAGAACAAGTTTAAAATGGAAACAAAGATGCCAAAGTAGCGGATGGAAACATAAAGAGTCTGGTCTCTTTACAACGCCTAGATGAACATTAATCCGTAGTCACATAGTACATAGTACCAGCTGTAGTTCTTGCATCCTCCAAATACAAGTATTTAAGACACAAGCAATCACAGTAAATTTCGTAGATAGATAGTGGAATATGTTTATATAACTTTGAACATAAAGTTTATCTATCAAATCCACGCATCTTCCATTCAGACAGATGGAGGCGAATTCAATACAAGCAAGCGATCCAGGATCCAGCGTGAACAACTCACCTTTCTCTCTCCATGCTTTTACCAACCCACGCCAGAAAGAAAGCTTCCAAAACACAGGAGCGAGGACCGCGGCATGACTAACGTTCGAATATTACAACAGTCAGCAACATGTCCGCTCGTTGTTTAAGCAACAATCAGCAAGAAGTCGTGGAAAATAGCGGGGCGCCTGCCATATCCCTTTCGAGCACTGCCCTCCTCATTGAACACGAATCCTGTTGGTCAAACTTCATCGCCGCTTTGTAGCACCATCTTGCTTCTATAATACTAGTCTCTCTTAAATCTCTCCAATTCAAAGGCTGCTGAAATCACTAAAAAAAATCTTTGGTTTCAAAAGCCAATTAAGGCATGCACATCAATCTGCTCATGGATTTTATGGAATCATCCCAGATTTCACCACCCGGATAGGCATTTAGGTATCCCTACTGAGACCAAACAATATTGCCCAACTCAGAGGTCCCCAATTTTCGAAAACCCTAATATAAATGTTTGAGAAATTGACCCTGTCATAACACTTTTGGAAAGCTCATCAAAAGCTGAGCGACCATAACAGTGGCTTGATGTCGACAATGCGAGGTCAATCGTGAGAATACAGAAGTTTCCGGAAAGCAACCCAAAGAAATTGAAAGATTGGTTTGAAAGGGGAGGACGCGCGTTCGATACCGAAGACTGGGAGGCATGTGTCCGGAATTAAACTAAATGCGAACTATTCATTTACTAAAGCGAAACGGAAGACACGCGTATAAAACTGATGCCACTTCGTTTCGAACTACACTGCGAAAGATCGCCGGCGTACATTGAATTTGCCCGCTATTATGACGCGCTAGAAGACGCCGAGACCTGTTGCAACATTGCTCGTGATTTAGGTGATTCTACAGAGATGACAATCCAAGGAATAAGGGTACAAATTGAATTGCTTATATCACTGGGGAGCTTTAAAGCTGCCTACTTGTGCATGGTCGACGTTTTACTGACCGTCAGCTCCGAATCAAGAAAATCTCTCGTCCATTTCTATGGTCAGAAGTGTTTCCAATGTTATCGTCAAATTTGTGGAAGCCTGAACGGTGTTTCTTATTTGCAAGGCCTTGGCCCGGTGCGATGATTACAGTTACCAATAGAAGGACACTCCCACGGCTAACGATCTTCTTCGGAATGTAGAAAATGCTCTCGCCTACGAAAGAGATGAGGTGCTGAAGTTATTTCTTTCGTTCAACCTATCCAACGGCAGCCGCTTCCAAGAATACACTCCCAAATTTCCGGAGTTCGCTGTGAACTATGATGAAAGGAGGTCTACTTCGGCGTCGAATATGAGAATCCGTGGACAATATGACTATCTCGGTGTTGAAATATAGTTTCAAATTCAACGCACATATAGCATGAACTAACCCAAGGACGCACCAGTTCTATCCTGCTCTGAACCCTGACAGCACTGTAGGAGGAACTCAACGGATACCATACGAACACATGGTCTTCGCAGAGCACGCAGCAGGCCGCCGGACTGTCAGGAGAGGGGTATTCGATGGGTATACCAAACGTTACCCAGATTATTACGTAGAGAATAATACAGTGACTCAGACAATTACGGGCTTAGAATAGCAAGGTCTTGACAGGGCATGAGAAACAAAGAGCGCAGGAGCAATGGTGGTTAATGCAAAGCCGAGACAATAATTGTATGGGCCATCATTTGTATGGTTAGCGCAGAGCAACCAGCGGAACCGATGGGGAGAGCAATAGGCTGAGCGTTAGACTGAGAATGGCAGGGAAGTTTTGCAGAGTTGACAGACTCTTAAAATACCCAGGCCTCTATTTTCAGATTACTGGAATGTACGTTACATCCATAATAACAACACTAACAATTATATGAATGTACATGACTTGCAGCTAAGAAAGGCCACAGAAAACAAGTGGCTCATATTTGAGCAGGGTAGGAGATCGCCTGCTCCGATACCATGTTAAACACACATGGACAACAAGAGAGATATGAAAGATAAAGCATGCAATACGATTTTTATTGACAAATGATATATATTTATAGTACATTATGTGACCGTTGGGATTCACATCCCAAGGTCTTTTGGACTCCTTTTGTCCATTCGGATTCCACACTAACTCATTGAGGATTAGGTGTCCAACGCCGTCAATTAGGAGAGGCCTTCCCACAAAGTTAAATGAGATGAAGAAAGCACTACGATAATTGGCCCCGAATTCTGTAGGCTAGAAAGAAGTTTTAATGGTTTCCCTTATACAATTAGGAGTGGAGAATTCTCAAGAGCCTACTCAAGGAATGATGGACGGGATCTCACCAAACCTTGATCTCTACCCAATTATAAATACAGACCCATATAATCCACCATCGAACGGGAAGCATTTTCCATCGGTTGTTCAATTTATAGTTATTAACGATGAGATCAAGAGATCATTTGTGAGAAAAAGATGTTTACACTGCATTATCATGTCCCACATGTAAAAGGGGAATAAAATGAGCCTTGAAGGTGAATATATGTTTGGGGAGGAAAAAGGACTTTAACATCTTTGCGCTTGGGGCAATGACGCAGCTAGTGAGGTAAAACCGAGGCGCGTCAATTGCTGGTTGAAAACTATTTCCAACCCCCCTCGTCGGCCTGGGCCACGCCTCGGCCCTCGAGAATTTTTGTAGGGCTCGCCTTTGGTTCGGGCCCCGATAAATCTAAAATCTAAATTCCGAATCTTGATTTAAAGTGAATCATGATAGATGTCACAGGCATTCTTCTCTTTAGATTTAAATTGATGTCATGGTAACAACACATCAGAGATATTTTTTTGTGAAGATCTTTCTTAAAATGTCTTCTCTTTAGATTTCAATTAAGGTCATGGCAACAACATCAGAACAGATTACTCCACAACAAACTATGTGACCAACTGGGAGAGCACATGTGAGAACGGTAAAATTTTGTAAAATCGGGTGGGAGAGCACATGTGAGAACGGTAAAATTTTGTAAAATCGGGTGAAGGGAGCCCGCCATAAGGAGATTTGTAAAATTAATGAAACCACATTTTATGTTCTCGAGGAAGCAAGGAAGGCTTTAAATGCATTCATTCCGTGTATATGCTAGACAAATATGAACTCGTAGCCTTTTATCCTTTGGAATAAGGAATGTTTCTCTGTTGTTTTCTTTTCGAGTTGATTGATGATTAGTTTCATACCACGTTCACTCATGGTCATTGGATGTGCCCTCTTGCCATATTCATAGGGAGATCTTTGATTCATCAAGTTTGGATTGGATTGTGCTGATGTCCTCCATTGACTTTATCTCTTAATATATACATGCTATAGTTGTGTTTTCTTAAATTCTTGTAAACTAGACTTATTACTCACGGACGCAATCAAAGATCCAATGACTAAACTTTAGTTGTCTTTTCTTTATGGATCGTATCTTAATAAAATATAACCACGATAGGAGTTGATGAAAATGTAACTAGGCTAGGAAGCAGTTGTGTTTTCTTAAATGTCTGTAAATTAGACTTATTATCTGAGGGATACAATCAAAGATTCCATTGACTAAACTTTAGTTGTCTTTTCTCTATGGATCGTATCTTAATAAAATATAACCAGGATAGGAGTTGATGAAAATGTAACCAGGATAGGAGTTGATGAAAATGTAACCAGGATAACTTTAGTTGTCTTTTCTCTATGGATCGTATCTTAATAAAATATAGCCAAGATAGGAGTTGATGAAAATGTAACCAGGATAGGAGTTGTAGTGATCTTGATGATCCCTCATATTTCTTCGTAAATATAAGTGATGAACTGATTTCTCATACTTTATTCTAATTAAGTTGTTTTAAATATCAAAGTTTCTAGTTATTATGCTTCTCTAAATTTTTAAATTTTGTGGTCAATCTTAATAGATTTTCATTTCGAGTTATTACATTATTGTTTTTTGGTTTTTGGACAAATATTCAGAATACTAAATTAGTAAGATTTTTTGAATGTATATTAGATTTCTCCATCCTCATCTTCTTGCCCTTGATCATAAATTGTTTGAGTCCACAACTTAATGGTAATCCACAAATCATAATGAACTTAATCATTCTTATAACAATCACATTCCTTCTAGCTACCTTACAAAATCCAAAGTATGTAAGCCTTCGACAATAAATTAGATGACATTCAGGGACACCCAACTTAGATTGGAAAAGTAACCATCTTAAAGTGAGAGGAAAGAAGCTTTGTTATTGATATGTAACAAAAAGAAAAAAAGAAAAAAAGAAAAAAAAAATTAATTAATTAATAACTAATTCATTAATTAATAAATTGCTTATTTTAAATAATTATTTGAATTTTATAACATTCCATTTTATTTTATATTATTTATCATTTCATTGATAAAAATTTACCATTGCATCTCTGATATAAATATTTGATTTGTTGATCTTGCTCTCCAATTTTGTCTTCATGATGAACCTAGGGGTTCGAAACGCATCAACCCTAAGATATCTATGTGATTTCTCTGGAAGATCTTTGTTTAAATCATGAATCACATAAGTCTCCAATCTAAGATATGGGCATCATCTATGGACTTATTTTTAGGGATTCTTGTGATATTGCTAGCAACATGAACATTCCATGTGACAGATCTAGGTTCTAACATGCCACAAAGGCAAAAGTTAGAAAACACAAGTGTGAAAACCCAATGGGAAGAAAATACTTGGTCGCTAAGAAAGTTTGGTTGCTTCTCTCATAGCTTGAGCTCAATAAGAAAAGAAGGATTTTGCTTGGAAAAAGAGGGTGTAAACTAATTTCCTAGATTACACATAGTAAAGACTTTTACATTGCCATTGAGCACAAGTGAAACCATCCATCAAGAAAGGGTAGCTCTACAACAATGCTTAACAATGTTACATGACAAATAAGGCAAGATAGTGCTTTGTGGATTAGTTTGAAACCACCATCTCAAGTCACTAAGCAAAGAAACAAGATTAAATATCAATCAATAGGGAGAAGATCCACAAGTAAAGGAAGTTGACATGGCTTTCTCTGTAACCTTGCTTGGTATAAGGGTAAGAGTCTTGCTCAACAAAGTGGCTCATGACCAAACTCCCTAGTCACCAAGCAAGGAGAAAGTTATTCCAATAAGAAAAGAGGGAAAAATTAAAAAATTTGGTCATGAATTGACGTGACACTAGACAAGAAGTTGAAGTGATGGCAATAATTTACCAAGGTAGCTGAGTGGGCTCTTGTTAAAGGAAATAAAGGGACACCAAATGAAGATAAAGGAGGATGAAAAGAAATAAGAATGGTTTGGATCTAGTTGAATTTCATGTGAATTTCTAGTTCAATTTCTAGAGCATAACTAAGAGTAATAAGATAAATAAGAAGGATGAGCAGGGGAATAGAAGGATGTTGCAGTAGTTGCAGAGTCCAAACCATAGCATTGTAAGCTCAACACAAGATCCCTTCATAGTTTAGCTCTCTAAAAGTCAATAAAGATCCAAAGGCACAACCCTTTTCCTTACTTTTTACCCACCCTAAATTTTCTCCATGATAATGTATGCATTTTTTTCATTTGTGTGTGTGATTGTTCTATCATGTTGATTTATTCATTGAATATCAGAATAATTGCAGCAACAACACTTACATAGGAGTTAACTAAGTAATTTTCATTATAATATCTATTGTGACTTCCTAAGCATTAGGATATCTAAACTTGATCCATCCTAACTATGGATCTATTAAGTGTATAGAGAAATCAAATCTCTCAAGGTGCAAACCTTTTCTGAAGTTTTGCACTCAAAAAAGAGGTTTGTACCGTGAGAGATTTGATCCCTCTAGGTGCTTGATAGATTTGGAGTTAAGATGGATCCAATTTGGTTCTATCACATCTATAATTTATAAGAGGAAGGTTTTTAGTGATAATATTTTTTTGTTCATATAAATAGTAATAGAAATTATAAATGTCCATGGGGTCTTGGATAGATGGTGATCGAGTGCTATGTTAAGGTATTCTTTGATGTGAAGTCACCGGTTCAATTAAGTCACCGGTTCAATTCCCCACCTTATCGGGATGATATATTGGACATGATGAAGATGTAGTCATGCCAAGCTTACAAAAAATAGAAATTATAAATAAAATAAAGAAATTTAATTAATAATAAATCTATAAAAATAATTATTGTTGTTATAACTAATAATATAATTATAAAATAGGAAAATGCAATTAATAATAAACGTGGAAAATAAGTATAATATGAAATAAATTAAATTTCTAATAAATATTAAAATAAAATAAAGAAATTTAATTAATAATAAATCTATAAAAATAATATATTGTTGTTATAACTAATGATATAAATTATAAATAGAGAAAATGAAATTAATAATAAACTGGAAAATAGTATAATATGAAAAATAAAATAAAATTTCTAATAAATGAAAACATTATTAAAGTCTAAGATGAAGTTAAATTTGGTTTTTATAATTAAGTTCCACATGTTTCAAATTTTTTTTTTTTTTTTTTTTTTTTTTAATGATTCTATTCCGAGAGAAAACGTGAATACATGAATTCATATACAACTCTTCTTGGTGTGAAATTTATATTAACACATGCCCAAAAGCTTTAGGTTGCAAACAAAAAACCCCATAGAAACCCTATTACATAGATCTAAGAGACCCTAGAAATCCTTGAATACCAACTACAAATCCTGCAATCTTGCAATTAATTTCCCGACCTAGACTTAGGTTTTTCCTTCTTCCCTTTTCTTTGTGGAACATTGAACCAAACCTCCATATCAACCCACCCTGCTTAGAAAGAATTAGTGGCTGCATTGCGTTTATACAATTCCAATGCCATGGAATAATCCTTTTTTGTCATTTCCTTGTCACTATTAGAAATGTTTGATTCATGAGATCGTTTATATTCGCTTATTGTAGCCACAACCATGACTAAATGATTATCCTGCTTTGTCCTTGGCTGGTTTACCCTTGTTGTGGAATGAAACAATGCCCTTGGTGGCGATGTTAGTGCCAAATATTTCAAAACCTTACTTCTGAAGGTTTCCCCCTATTTTAAAATGAGTGAAATACTAAAAAACATTGTTTCTGTGAACAACCAAACCTCCATATCAACCCACCCTACTTAGTAAGAATTAGTGGCTGCATTGCGTTTATACAATTCCAATGCCATGGAATAATCCTTGTTTGTCATTTCCTTGTCACTATTAGAAAGGTCTGATTCATCAGATCGTTTATATTCGCTTATTGTAGCCACAACCATGGCTAAATGATTATCTTGCTTTGTCCTTGGCTGGTTTACCCTTTTTGTGGAATGAAACAATGCTCCTGGTGGCGATGTTAGTGCCAAATATTTCAAAACCTTACTTCTGAAGGTTTCCCCCTATTTTAAAATGAGTGAAATACTAAAAACATTGTTTCTGTGAACATTTCTTTTATTACAAGAGAAAAATAGCAAGGTGGGGAATTGAACTAGTGACTTAACATCTAAGAGTCACTTAACAAAGCACTCAATCACTATCTATCTATAATCCAGATTAATTTGTTTAAATAATTCATTTTTATTTAAAAAATTTAAACATTTTCAAAATAAATAATAAATTATTTTTAATATTAATTTAACAAATATAAATAATAATTTGTCCTACATAGTTTATTAATATTATTTTTATAAATATAACACCCAACGAATCACAAAGCTTTATTTTTGTAGTTCTAACTAATAAAAAATTTACACACAACCTTCTCTTCTTCGTCCTTCAAACTCGTAACTGGCAAACTATGTCCTTCGAGTTCTTTCCTCGAGAGACATACAGACCGCATCGGTCGAGTTCGTAACAGGGCTTACAGGAATTATGAGCTCGTCATCTGAAACACGAAACCCCGAGCAGATAAAACAGATCATCCCCGAGTCCTAAGCCAAGGCTTCACCTTTCTGGTGACCGTAGTCTAAATAGGCTGCTTTTTGTAAATCTAAGTTGTATTTATTAAATTTCAAGATTTTGGATGCCCAACCATTTTTGATAGTGTTGAATTTATTTTCATTCTAAATCTTGCTTGTGCAAAATTTGTTGAATTTTCTTTTCCTTGGATTCTGGCCAGAAGTGGTTGGATTCTGGCCAGAATTGGTTGTGGCCATTCCTCCCCTCGGTAGACTTGTCGTTCTGGGCCAAGGAAATATCAGGCGACGCCGAAATATTCCCAGAATTTGAGAGATAAGAAGAGAAAGGAGCCATGTCAATCCTTCATCCACGCTTTTCATGACTTCATTTATGACCTTCTCACTCGGGGCACATTCCTCTTCTTCTTGTGATAAGGTTTTGTCAACAATTGCGGCGAAGAATAGAATGATAAGCTCTTCAAGCTTCACGACGGCAAGGCCATCTGGCAGCACTTCCAACAAATCCCAACAAATCGCTACCTAATTCCAGAACTTGTAAATTTATGTGTGACCTGGGAGGCACTTCTTTCACTTGGTTACAATATGAAAGATATAAGATTTTAACTGTGGTAATATTTCCAAAGTGTTGGGTAGTTTTGGTTCTGTTTGGGATGGGAAAATACCAAAACCATCAAAATATAAAACACAGAGGCAAAGCTCTGTTTCCTTTGCTCCAGGATCTTTTACTCAGAGAAATCTTTTTAAAAATTACAGAGCCAAGAGTATTTTACCACCATAAAATGATTTCTTTTCATTAAACAAGAACACTTACATATTCATCCTCTTTCACTCAGAGGGATTCACCAAAACATTTACACAAAAGTTAGTCTGCCTCCTATGAAATTTTACACCACTGTGTGTAAATATTTCATTTACATTCACTGCTGTGTGAAAAACAAAACTTACAGAGTTTTACTCATTTACATTTTCACCTGTGTGAAACAATCCATGGATTTGAAAACAAAACAAGCTACTGGTTTTCATTTACTTCTCCTCTGCACTGCTGTGCAATTTTTTTTTTACATTACAAATCAAAAACTTTACCCTGCTGCATAAAATCCCTTTTTCATTATAAACCACAAATATTCACACACAGGAGAGTGTGCTCTCTGGTTCTCATCTGTTCGCTGCTGCGAATACAATCAAAATGGTTTTATGCAGATTTACCTTTTACTGTGTGTTATTACACATCTTCCTTCCCAGGCGCTGCGGACCCCTGTTTCCTTTTCATTCATATGCCAATTACCTATATTTTTTTCAATGCCCGTGGGTGTTTTGTTTTTCATAACAAAAAACATAGGGTTCAACGCTATATCAAAACATATATTAAAAAAACTTACAACATACTTTGCCCATACTACTTATTAAATTCGCCGTAAAAACATTTAACGCATTACCAAAAAACATGACAATGTTTTTAATATAAGGTATGGGATATGGTCCACGGTTCATTAAATGTTTAATCAGACCCCGTGTACTTTCCTTGAAATGGACGGCGGACAACCTTGCCTTTAATCCAACGACAAAGATTGCGTATCGGAACACCCTTTCTGACTGCTCTTTAAGCCATCGTGCAACTTGGTAGATCAACGGCGGTAATTGCTGGAGGTAAATCAACGGGTGTAAACGATATCGGAAGGGGTGAGTTGGGTGAAAGATACCTTCTGAAAAGTGTCAGGTGCTTATGTCATGCCAGCATCATGGGTGTCAGTTTGTCAGTATCGGACCACACTATCCGGAAACCACTTCAGGCAGAAAGGTGGTGCGATATGATACTGGCG
>APFE030087351.1:0-10365 GCA_000404065.3 Pinus taeda
TTAATGAAATGAAGTGTTATTTCTCCTACATCTCTGTATTTATGGTTATGTCTATAATTTTTTATGTTCCTGTTTAAGTTCCGATTAGTTCTTAACCATAGATATTCACCACCATTTTATCATGGATAATATTAACTTAATAGGCTTTGTTACAAAACCATGGGCTTATCAATACCACTTTCCAAAAACCATAATTCCTTTCAAAACCAAAATATTTTATTTTTATTTTATTTTATAACAAATTTTTAAATTAACTCTAAAACCAAAAATGTATGGGGAGATATTTTCATGGTGTAAATGTTTGGCCAACACTTCCTATTTCAACTTAAGGTGGATGAGTCTCTGTTGACTTTTTATTTTTATTTTTTTAATTGACGGCCTAAATTCTCAAGGGAATATGCTCAGCATATGATTAGTTTGAATGCTTATCATTATTACAGCGTTTGTTAGGTTGCATTGACATTTTACATGTGGCTCCTTGCCCACCAATTTCCTAGGGATTTGAGATTATTCTAATTCTGATAAGTTCATATTCTAATTAGATGGAGAAATTAATATAGAAGAAAATTTTATTTAGAATAATGGTCCATTTTACAATAGGATGTATAATCCCTTTTTTCCCTCAAGTTAAATTAGATTCTTGTCAGCTAGCCTACCAATTTGCTATGGATTTGAGATTATTCCAATTCTAATAATTTCATATTCTAATTAGATGGGGCAATTAATATATAAGCAAATTTTATTTAGCAAAATGGTCCATTTTTTTTAATCGGTATTCTATTCATTCTTCAAAAAAGTGTACATCATTAACAAAAATGCACGACCCAACCAGGTTTGTTGACTACTACTAGTAGCAAGTGACAATTAAACAAAACAACAAAAAGAAACAAAGACCATAGTTGAAAGGGCCAAAAGCAACAAAAGGCATGTAAGGTACATAAAACACCTAAGATCATATCAATCGTTAGAAGTGATGGAGGTTGGGTTGTCCGGGTTTGTTCTAGGAGGCGGAGGAGGGTGAAAGGTGCATTGCACATGCTCTTCGAAATGGGCCATCCACGCCCCCAACTTTTCAACTTTCTCAGAGAGTAGATTCTGGTTGCACCAGACCACCACCACACGTTCCCGGGTATGGCACTGAAAATATTGCATCTTGTTCAGTGTCACAATAAGCTCTACATGGTCTTCCTACCGCACATGCTCTGTGGTAGCCAATCTATCCCTAATTTTCTGGATGAGGTCCTGGAAACGATCCATTCAGCATGTCTATTATTGCCCCCTTCTTCCATGGCATGCCACCCCCTGACTCCATTCTCCTCCGAGATGAGAAGAAACTCCTTAGTGTCAGCCTCTCATTGTGTGGCCACCTCCTCCACCAATTGAAACTCCCGTGCCTCTGCCTCCTCGAACCATCGAACCTCCGAACCATCCTTGTGATTACGCCAGATCTTCCTCCCCCATGGCCTGCTGAAGTCGACGAGAAAAGATGGCCACCCCTAGAACCACCACACCCTCAATGTTTTCCAATGGATGTCGACACCATCTAGGATAGACTCCTTCCACCCACAAGTTCTGCCAAATTAGGCTTCAGACGGGATGACCTGCAAAAAATGTGAGGTGTTGGCCTTATTCCAATCCACCATAAAACACTGACCGAAAGAGAAATGGAGGGCTTCCCTCATTCCACCACTAGGACCGCCTGCTTACTATCTGAGCTGAGTTGTTGGGAACTTGGTGTCACCACCAACAACACAGAACCAATGATGTGTGAGGGGAAAATGTTGCCCGCCACCTAGTCTTCACTCATGGCACACTTCGCCACTAGGACAAAATTAACCTAGCAAAAGAACTACTGAGGGAACCAAGAACAAAGTCTCTCCATGCCCAAACATGCACCTCCCTACCCTAATTTCTCAGTAAAAGAATTCCCCACCCTTTGCTAAACCACTGTTGCTCCAAGATAAAAGAATTATCTCGTCGGTTGCTCTGACCCACTAAATGTATGTGTAGGCTTAACAAATACTTCACCAAGATATACCCTCTTGTGAGTCGGAAGGACCCTTGATGGTAAATCTGCCACCTTTCCCACACTAGCCACGCTTGCGACTTAGCAATTTTGCTCCTCTCCAACCTCACACACCAATAACCATAATAAAATTACTCACCATGTAGGATTTCGAAATTGATTCAGGTCATGTCTAGGTTATAATGGGCCTCCTCCCTGACCAGAAAATCTCCCCTAATGCCACCACCTGCAACATACCCTTCGAGAAAAATTTTCACACACTCAAGGTCTAGTGCCCCAGATCTCAAGGTACTTGGAGAAGGCCTTGGGAAGGCCTTCGTACCTACATCCACATGACCATCATCAATCCCCACATGATCCTTCAAGGATTGCAATCACGTCGTTTAACACCTCCATCGAGGAGGCCTCCCCTGAGGCCACAATTTTGCTAAACTTTTCCACAATACCCTCCTAGGGCAGAGAAGGCCATCAACTAAGAAAATCCTGACCCTGGTGACCACTATTCCGATTGGCGTGCTTATCTGCAGCTTTGTTTCCCTCCCGATCTACATGTTCAGTGATGATATAATCAAAGGAGGAGATTCTCTACCTAATCTTCTCCCCGATGTATTCCAAGCACTAGCTCTTGATCACCTTCTCTAGGGGGAATCCATGAATTAGTTTCGACAACACTGATAAGCAAAATTTTGAATCACTTATGACCTGTAGAGTTAACACTCCTTGCTCAGCAACTGTTTGAAGTCCTTTCTCAAATGTCAAGAATTCAACCACATTGTTAGTGGTGTTGCCACATGAGGTTTGATATAACTTTATGACATGCCCCATGTCTTCTTGAATGACTCCTCGGATTCCCTTTGGAAGTGCCATAAAAATTAAGTTTGTGGAATCCTTTTGGAGGAAGGAGGAAGGAGTTTGGCGAATGCTCTTGCATATGTTGAATGTTCGTCAATCCTGCAACAATGGCCCCTTGGGCTAATTCTAATGCTACCATGATTCTTTGTCCATTGCCTTCCTCTTTCTAGTCCTCTTCTTTCCACCGACCTATAGATATGGTTTCTTTGATGTTTCACATCATTGTTGACAATATCTGATCAATTGGTAGACTTTCCAAGTGGAATATTGCACAGTTCCTTGCCTTCCAGATATTCTGAATGACAAAGCCTTGATAGAGACATCACACCCTATTGATGATGGGATTTCAGAAGAGCGTCCAGAGTCTTGTCTCCAGAGATTTAGCCAAGCTATTCAACGACTTGTCGCATACTCCAAATAGAGATGCAACCTGATCCCATAGAGTTTTGGCCTTTGGGTGAGACTTTAGAAGATAATCTGTTATTTCCTCTTCGGTTTCATATAGAGGGCATGTAGACGGGTCACAAAATCATTTCTTCCTGATCTTGTCCCATGTAAGGAGTTTTTTTTCCCCTATGAGAGATAGAAAGAATGCTAGCTTTGGCCACAAATTAGAATACCATATCCTTCTCCATAAGGGGAGAGGAGTCTGGTCACCCGAAACAGATAGAATTGAATAAGATTATTTTAATGAAAACATACCTTTAGGCTGATGACCCCATCAAAGTTTATCAGGCTCCCCATTGTTGAGAATGGGTCGTTGTCGAAGGATTAGGGAGTGGGCCTCCCAATCCATGGGCAGTTCTCTCTCTGGCAACTGATCTATAGATTTCGATTCCCTCCATTTCGAATTCGAACTAGAAAGGTGCAGAAGTCATTGACATTTTCTACTCCTAATTATATGCTGTAGACTTGAATTTCTCTTAAGTTCTCCTCTTGACTTAATTTAGGGTGGTGCATCCAAGATTCTTACCAAAATTTGGTCATTGCTCCATTTCTGATCTCCCATAAACCGTGTTCCAGAATGAGCACCCAATTCTCTTTTGCTCGATTCCATATGGAGAATCCTTTCGATAGGACAAGATTATCCAATAGATGGTTTTGCTTGCTCTCAGATCCATATGTTCCTGACCAAATCCTCAACCATGTCTCATGACCACCATGTAGCCACCTCCACTAGCCCTTGGGCACAAGGGCGTGTGATAACATTCTAGGATCCTCGAGCCCCAGACCACCATGCAATTTAGATTTACATAGCTTTTCCCATGCGACCAAAGCCCACTTGCGCCCGACCTACAACCTCGACTAGAGGAATTTTTGAAACATTGCAGTTAAATCTTTGTATATAATTTAGGGGGTTGGGAGGGCTGATAGCTGATAAATTGGAAGGGCCTAAAGCACAACCTTTAAGAGAACAAGATGTCTCAGGGTATTTAATGTTCTGAAGGACCATCTTGATATTTTTCGATTAACTCAGCCGAGAAAGTCTTTCCAGTGCAAGATCTTAAGGGAGTTTGGAACCAGTGGAACCCCAATGTAGGTGCTAGGGAGAGAACCTATTCGGAATCCGAGAGTCCGAACCATATGCCTTTGCACCCATGGATGGGTATTGAAAAAAAAGATATCTGATTTCTCACCATTAATCTAAGTGCCTGAAACCTGTTGGAACGCATCCAGGATAGAGCCAAATTTTTTAGCTTCCTTCAAGGTTGGCTTGCCAAATAGCATATTGTCATCCACGAACTGTTGATAGGTGATTTGAGGGACATCATGGGAGAGCTTGAGACCCTAAATGGATCATGAGGCCATCACATCCTTGATGAGTATACTTGATCTTTCAGTAGAAATAATGAAGAGGAATGGGGAAATAGGGTCCCCCTATCTTAATCCACACGAGCCATGGAACAAGAGGGTGCCCCATTCACTAGAATGGAGTAGAAGTGGGTAACAATCAGGGATTGGATCCAACTTATCCAGTTTGGGGAAAACCCAAAGGCTTCCAAAATTGATATGGGATAATCCCAATTCAAATGATCATATGATTTAGAAAGATCCATCTTTATTAACATACCTGAGGTTTTGGAGGAGGAAAGATAATGAACCAGGTCATGAGCCACCAAGATGCCGTCTAGGATATGTCGTCCTTCCACAAAACCAGATTTATCAAGTTTGATTATTTCTTTCAGAAGGGGCTTTAGCCACTAGAAAATAAAACTGGAGATAATCTTATAAACCACATTGTAAAGGACAATGGGGCGAAATCCACCCGAGTCTACAGTCGTGCCCTCCTTTGGAATGAGTGTAAGGAAAGTAGCATTCAGTCCCAAGAAATGCCACCCTGCTTTGTAAAACTCCGCGGTGAAAACATCGGATGTGGAGCTTTGTTCACAGGGAGTGTTCTAACTACATCATCTACTTCTTCATACGTGATCTTCCTCATGATCGCATTATTCCGGTCCTCCAAAACTATTTTAGGAATACATTGACAAATTTTGGAGACAAATTCACTTCTATCCACTTATGATTGCCAAAACAGGGATTGGAAATGCCCGATCAGTTCTTTTGTGATCTCGTCATATTGCACGAGGAGGTTGCCATCTGATCCATTCAGAGAAAAGATCTGGTTGGCCTTCCTGTGTTTTAACATGGTCCTATGAAAGAATTTTGTGTTGCGCTCCCCCTCTTCGAGCCATTCGATTCTTGATTTTTTCCTCCACGGTATTTCTTCTTGTTTATGAAATTGTTCTAATTCGATTAAGACTCCCCCCTTATGTTCTATTAGTTCCTATGTTCTCCCTTCCAAGGTAATTCTTTGTTGTATTACCTTCATTGCATCTTCAAGTCTGCACTTATCCTAGTGAATGTCCCCAAAATTTAACTTGTTTCATTCTTTGATTTTCCTTTTCAACTCCTTCGGCTTATGTTGAAAGGTTTCCATAGAGTTGTGTCTTGTTATGCTTATTTATTTCCACCATGCTTCCAGTTTGGTGATGAAGTCCAACTTCTCCAGCTAGAAGCATTTGAAACGAAATGGGCGATTCCAAGGAGCCATCCTTAGGTCAATTTCAAGGCTTATCAACCAATGATTCAAGCCAAGGCAAGGAAGGATCATGGCTTGTAAGAAAAGATCCTACTCAAGGATGTTATCAAAGACGAGAAAGAACTCCAACCGAGATGATATCTGGTGTTTCACGCGTTATCTATTATTGCATGTGACGGAGCCATTCCCAAACTCAATATATTCAACTTCCAAGGCTTGGATGGTCTCTTGGAAGGCCATAGATATTGGGTCCAGTCTGATGCCTCCATGTTTCTCGCTTAGTTCCTTGATCATAATAAATTCCTCTACCATGAACCAGCTTGAGCTTTCTATTATGCTTTTTAAATATTTGAGATTCCTTAAGAACCCATTCTTGGCTCGTGGTAGTGTAGGGCCATACATTCCCGTGAGCCATACTTTCTCTGCGGATCTGATGCATGTGAACTAACCAGAGAGGGAGTTTGGAGAGGTGATCTAGCTTTGGAAGAAGACAAATTTGGGATCCCAAAGGATTCCCATCACCCCCGCACAACCCCTTGCATCCAGCGCCATGCACTCCGCTATCAGCCAACTTCTACTAGTGATGTCTTTGATCTTTTCCATTATTACTTTAATTTCCTATAGTACTACAATATCCTACTTCTCTTTCTAGATCCTATCCTTTAGGTACCTCAACTTCCACTTGGAGTTGAGTCCCCTTATGTTCCACGATACTAAATACATTGAGGGGGGGGGGAGATGGAGTGTTGATAGTACTTTGTCAAGAGATTAGCCTGTCTTGAGTTAACTAGGATCACCCCTGCCTCGTAAATCACTTCTTTGGTGGGTCTCCTATACTTTTTCTTGGTGCTCGAACTAGTTTCTGACCTTCTCTTGAGTGGATCACCTTCCCGTATGGTCAGTGCCATCTAGGGGGTTGGCTTAGGTGGGGCATGTCATTGTTCCCAATCTTTGTATATCTTATGAAATTGTGTCAACTGATCCTTAGGTATTTCCTCTGAGTCATCCATAGTCCAACTCCGTGGATAGGGCACCATTACCCTTTCATCTGAGATAATTTGCTCCAATTTGAAATCTTGTTCCAACGCTTGCCTCACTTATGCGAGGACTTGTTGAATTTATTTTCCCGTCGTCTGTTTTTCTAGAGCCTTGCGTTTGCTGGCTTGTTTGTTTTTAGGGTTTTCTATGTTGGTCTCCACTTCCATAGTTGTTTGAGTTTCCAGTGTTGCCTTAGGCCCGACTTGTTTCTCAGTTTCACTTGCCTTCGCCAGGAGGGCAAAGCGGTTAGTGGTAGGGTGGCTGGTAGTTATCGGGGAGGTCCTGGGTGGCGGTGGAGGAGGGCCAAGAGGGGCTTGGGAAGGGACTCCTTTGCTGGATGGAGGGCGTCGCCTTGATACTTCTTGAAACCCATATGAGGAAGGATTCATTGGGGCAACGTTGGCCCATTAAGGACAGTCACAGAACAAATGTCCATACTCATGGCAGAGCTTGAATTTAAAGGGGTCACGTTCATAATCTAATGACTGCAACCAAACCTCATCCTAGTACTCAATCTCCACTAACTCGGGGAGAGGTTGGGATATATTCATATAAACAGAAATCTTGGCATAAGAGGAGAACCTGCAACATTCGGTAATCTTGGAGACCTGCACAAAATCCCCGATGGAGTTACCAATTGATTCCAGAATATCCATTTCCCATAAGTCTTCTAGCAGGGAGTATATTCGAACCCAGATAGGCGTTGCAAGGAACTGTTCCTTCTCCAAATTATAACATGGTTCCGAGTGTCTCATGAAGAGGCTTGCACTATTCATAAAGTACGACCCATTATTCAGGATGCGTTTGTGATCCTCCAGATCTTCGAAAATCATAGTGAAGAACCCCTTTGCTTGGAGTCGTAGGTCAAATGGTGCTCTCGACTGCCATTTTAGCTGGATCCATCCTAGAATGCTTGATTCCTGGGGCCAAATGCCCATGAATTTGCAAATGATCAGGTGGTCATGCATAACATGTCAACACTGCTCCAGTCAATGGCTAGGTATTACCACCCTAAGGTTTTTAACGACTTTGGGCGAGCATTGACCTCGAATTCGAGCTTGCCATTGCGCTCCCAGAGTTGGTGTCTTTGATGTGTTGCCTTTTCACGGCCTTGAAGAGGACGGATTGTGGGAAGGGCGATTGGAGCCCGTCAATATGGCTTTGAAGGAGGGGGTTGATCCCCCTCGCCCTAGAGGGCCCGACATGCGGCTACCTAGTCAGTTAGATGTGGTAGATGAGAGGTGTGTGGGAGAAGGTAATCTAGAAGGGAGCTGAAGCACTCCGACAGGGATCTGAGACCCTTGCGCCGTCAAAGTAGATGAGAAACCCTAGCAGAGCAACGCCTTCTCAACTCATTGAGCCTCCATTGTTCAACAAAATGGTCCATTTTATAATAAGATGTGTAATTCTTCTTTTTTTCTCAAGTTAAAGTTGACTGATAACCTTTTTAAACATAGTTAATCAAGTAAATGTGTGCATTGGTAAGACTTCTTTGTGTTGCAATAGTTCTTTTGTTATATTTATGGAGCCTTTCCCTATATCAGCCACATTAATATTTTTAATGTGGTTGTACTAGTTATAAAATAACAGTTTTAGATCCATCTTAACTTTGAATAAATCTACTACATAAAAAAAAAACAAAAAAAACAAAACAACTAAACTTAATCTCTCTTAGCTCTTGATAAATCCAAATTTAAAATAAATTTAAATTAATATAAAAAAATATAAAACTACAAAATTAAAATACTTTATATCAAATTACAAAGAAAATGCAAAATCAAAATAGAATTTCTCCACTTTTTCTCTTTCACGTCACGTCTTCACTGGTTTTACCGTCCGAATGAATTTATATCAACCGAACAAAACTCGGACGATTGATAGAATTGGAATTTCATATGAATTACTTCGGCCATTTTCTTCGCTCCGTTTTAATGTGCAAATCGTTTTAAAATGAAAAGAGATTTAATCTCTTTTAATTCGTGATCAATTCATAATTAAAATAAATTTAAATTAATATTAATTCTAAATAAATCCACCGTTAATATAAATTTAAGTTAATATAAACTTAAATTAATTTAAGAAATATAAAACGGCAATTGAAATACTTTATATCCGATTACAATGAAAATATGCAAAATCAAAATAGAATTTCCTCACTTTTTCTCTTTCACGTCACGTTTTCATCACTGGTTTTACCGTCTGAAGTAAATTCCAAAGGACTCAACAAATTTCCGCTCTGGATTGAATCTCTATACATTAAATTTCTGTGAAGTTTACCTCTCTTTTTCCCGGTCAAGTCGAGACGCCTATTTTTCCCAAATGTGTAGAATTGGAATTTTATATGAATTGCAGAAAGTTCCCAGAAAGATCTTCCGCCACTTCCTTCACTCCATTGACCTCACAGAATCAACTCAATTTACAGAATGATATTGGGAATTGGAATTTAGGGAATAGTTGGTATGTTCTTCTTTTATAAAAGAGCCAAATTGTGGGTGTTGGGCTTACCACCTGATAGACCAGGATTTTTCTATGGATTGTATTGAATAGAGATTCAAACAATAGTTGTTGGCTCTATTATGTAGTGAATTAAATTGCCGTGTAAATGCTAAATGATATTTATGATGTATTATCTTCTCACCTATAAAGTTTTTGCATTTTTAAATTATTTATATCTCTTATTATTTTTTATCACATTTAATTAATTTCTAATCAAATAACATAAATATTATTTTATATAAAATAATATATTTTAGAAAAATAATAAATTATATTCACAATTAATTATCTTTTTTTATTAAATATTCATTTAATATAAAAAAATTATTATTATCAAATTTAATAATAATTAAAAAATTAAAAACACAATTCTTTCACTATCTTTTTTATTAATTAGAAATATTTTCCTTATTTGTGAAATGAAATTATTATATTTAAAATATTTTTGTTTTTAAAATCACAATAAAAAAAAATTATGATCTTTTTTCAGGTTAAAAATGTTTTATTATTACTTTTTATTTCTTTAATAATGGATTTGATAATTTAATTTAGTTTCTATCAAATGAGATGGACATTTTTCACTACCATTACAAATATTAAAAACACTACAGTGTTTTTTAACATAAAAACAACTAAATAAATAAATAAACCATAATATTTTTTGCACATTACATTTTCTATATTTTTATTTAAAAATATAAGTAATATATCAATTCATCATTAAACGAAAAAAGGAAAAAAAAAATCCAATAAAAACAAGAGGCATAGGGTTGGTGATTCACCATGTTCTTGCCATAAACATGCAAGGCTATATGTGTATTCATTAATCCAAATTTGCTATTCATTTTATATTTCTTTTAGTCTGGGCAAAGTGAAGTGAAGGGAAGGGTTAAGAAGGGGATATTTTAATTAA
>APFE030087354.1:0-12790 GCA_000404065.3 Pinus taeda
TATACATATATATATATATATTCAAAAACCTAACTAATCCATATTAAATTAATAACATTGATATACCATATATTTATTTAATAATAATAATATTTTTATTATAATTATCATTTAAACCTAATGGTCCAATTGACCTTAAATTAATATATTTAATAATTTATATTTATTAACTAATTAAATAATTTATTATTCCAATAATAATACTACAAATAATCTTCTAGATATATTAAATTACTGTTGTTCTAAGAAATTGGTTAAAATAGGTAAATACTATAACTAAAGAATTATTTATAAAAGTATATATATGTACCAAAAAACGAAAGTTGGTACCTATATATTTATCTAAGGTCCATTTGCCAAAGTATAATTAATCCAATTTATTATGTTTATTTAATAATTATATAATTATATATAATGCTATAATAGGATAATACTAATAATATATATAGAAATTCATAATAAATAAATATACATGTTTGAAATCAAGAAAGACAAATAATTGGAATATTAGTATTCCCACAAATGATTGTAATAAAGTCGACATTAAATTTATAAAGATCATAATAATGAATAATACCAATTAATTAAGATAATAGAAGGGAACAAATTTTATTAATACAATATAATAATAGGAATCCTAGAGGCGAATATAAAAAGGATTAAAAGCTAACTAATAAAATTATAAAGACCCAAGGGCTAAAGGACCAACCCTAGACTCAACCCCAAGACCTTATAAATGAGGGATAGAGGAAGCTAGGAAGACAAGGCTGGGACCCAGCAACTGCTAATCTTCCAGCCATCATCCCTATTAAGATTCTTCGGCCTTTTCTCTATCTCCAAGGCCTCTCTAAATTTACGATGGTGAAACTGCGCCACCTTAGCAATGACTTGAGCCTCTTCAATACAGACATGATGCTTAGTCTTTTCGGCATGTTCAGCCAAGGCTGAGGACTTGGCCCTCCCATGCCTCAAGTCAGCCGAATGCTCGCTCACCCTTTGCTTGATAGAGTGACCTGTCTCACCAATATATGGTGTCCCACAGGAACAAGGAATGACATAGACGCCCTTCATGTCTTTAGGGTCAATAGGATCTTTTACCGACCTGAGGGAGCCACGGATCTTTTAGGCCTCTTAATACGATCCGTGGCTCCCTCAGGTCGGTAAAAGATCCTATTGACCCTAAAGACATGAAGGGCGTCTATGTCATTCCTTGTTCCTGTGGGACACCATATATTGGTGAGACAGGTCGCTCTATCAAGCAAAGGGTGAGCGAGCATTCGGCTGACTTGAGGCATGGGAGGGCCAAGTCCTCAGCCTTGGCTGAACATGCCGAAAAGACTAAGCATCATGTCTGTATTGAAGAGGCTCAGGTCATTGCTAAGGTGGCGCAGTTTCACCATCGTAAATTTAGAGAGGCCCTGGAGATAGAGAAAAGGCCGAAGAATCTTAATAGGGATGATGGCTGGAAGATTAGTAGCTGCTGGGTCCCAGCCCTATCTTCCTAGCCTCCTCTATCCCTCATTTGTAAGGTCTTGGGGTTGAGTTTGGGGTTGGTCCTTTAGCCCTTGGGTTTCTATAATTTCATTGTTAGCTTTTTATCCTTTTTATATTCGCCTCTAGGATTCATTTTATTATATTGTATTAATAAAAATTTGTTCCCTTCTATTATCTTAATTAATTGGTATTATTCATTATTATGATCTTTATAAATTTAATGTCGACTTTATTACAATCCTTTGTGGGAATACTAATATTCAGGAAGTAATTTGGTATATTATTTCTCTTTCTTGATTTCAAACAGGTATATTTATTTATTATGAATTTCTATATATATTATTAGTATTATCCTATTATAGCATTATATATAATTATATAATTATTAAATAAACATAGTAAATTATTAGATTAATTATAAAATTATACTTTGGCAAATGGACCTTAGATAAATATATAGGTACCAACATTCGTTTTTTGGTACATATATATACTTTTATTAATAAACTAGTACACTAATAAATAATTCTTTAGTTATAGAATTTACCTATTTCAACTAATTTCTTAGAATAACAGTAATTTAATTTATCTAGAATATTATTTGTAGTATTATTATTGGAATAATAAATTAGTTAATTAGTTAATAAATATAAATTATTAAATATATTAATTTAAGGTCAATTGGACCATTAGGTTTAAATGATAATTATAATAAAAATATTATTATTATTAAATAAATATATGGTATATCAATATTATTAATTTAATATGGATTAGTTAGGTTGTTGAATATATATATATGTATATAAAAGTACAAGTAACAAATGAATATTTTATTATATAATTTTACCAAATTTAAATATTTTCGTAGAATAATAATAATTAAAAATTTAACAAGATTATTTTTGGTTTGACTTAGGTCATTGGTCAAAATTAGCCGTTGGCAATATAGCCGTTGGAGTCTCTGCACATACTATTTAACAAGCTAAGCTGGATTGGATCTTCATCTTGTCCTGACGATGAACCACACTGGTTGGTTCGAAACGCGTCGACAGATTATTCTCTATGTGATTTTGCCGAAAACTCTCTAAACAATGTTATGGATCACAGAAGTCTAAATTCCTTAGAAATTTAAATATATATGAAATGATATTTTAAAGTTTCAAAATAGTTTATGAGATTAATAGTTTTTTGTTTTTAGTTTTTTGTAATTTAATTATTTTCTGATTTAAATTCATGATGAGCTGGTCTATTTTTTAACTATTTTCTTGTTAAAATAAGATGCCAAAAAACTGATGCTAACATGTTCTCATAACTTTCTGTGATGTCTTTGAATGCACCACATTTGAAAATGAAATGTTTTTCAAATTCTACAGCCTGAGATGTGCAAACTGTACACACAGGTTCTTCTCAAGTTTCTTTAGGCCTTTTCCACCGTCCTTTTTCACATGAAATGAAATTGATGTGAGTTGGTTCTTAATTGAGCAATAAGAACCTTTGCCCTTCACGAGAAGCTAGCTCTAATAAACTCTTTTGTTGTAGATCACGCTTAAAGTTAAATTTGTCAATATAATATTTCTTCTTTCTACCTACTTCTTTTCTCCATACTTTTTAAAAAACTTCTCCGCTTAACTTCTAACTTACTATATATAATTTGTACTCTTCCTTTCCTTAGACGATGCATTTCACCCCCCAACATGCTGATAAATTATTTTAATCTTCGTTTAATTCTCTCTTCCTGATTTTGTGCTCACTTTTATTGGGATAGGGTTTTAATATTGTTAAGCCTGTTGAATTTGTGCTCACGTTTCTTGGGATAGGGTTTTAATATTGCTAAGCGTGTTTATTCGCGCAGCAGATGCAGGGTTGGGATAGGGTTTTAATATTGTTAAGCGTGTTTATTCGCGCAGCAGATGCAGGGTTGGGATAGGGTTTTAATATTGTTAAGCGTGTTCATTCGCGCAGCACATGCAGGGTCGGCCGTTTCTTCTGGTCGAAATTTGTTACATGATGCTAACGCTGCGAGGAGCGAGAAGTGATCAATATTGGACTATCCAGTCGTGTACTAGTTACTTTGGTATTTTTAACGTAATTATTTAACTCTTATAAAGATTTATAGGGTTGAAAATATGTATTTAAATTTAACTTATTTTTCAAAAATTTTATAATATTATTTTTTATTGTGAGTATATATAATATTTTAAGAATGCTTACCACAAAAGATGTAAAATGCTTATTATGGTTTATATAGAATATTTAACATTGTCAAGATATTCAATTATTATTATTATTATTATGATTATCCATTAACATCAATATTTTGAACCTTAAAAAATTAAAAGATTAATTACACAACCACATTTAGTTATATATAAATGTGGTTGATAAACCCTAATAAACCTATGATATAATAATTTAATATTAATATTAATATTAACTTTAATAATAATATTAATATTATATTATAATAATAATAAAAATTAATAATAACTTTACAAATTAATAATAAACACATATAAAGAAATATTATGAAAAAATAATTCAACACAATTTAATAAAACAAATGATAAAATTAAATAAAACATATTAATAAATTAATAAACTAAATATATAACATTATTTATGATAGAAAAATACGATAAAATAAGCAATGAAAATTAACAATCAAATGTTAATAATAAAAATTAACAACCCAAATAGAAATACAAAATACAAAATCATAACATTAACCAATGTGAAATGTTGCTAAAATAATGTTGGTAATTAATATAAAATAATGTCACTAATTAAGTATAAGCATAAGAAAAACTAAATACATTGAAGAGAAAATAAATTTCGAAATGAACAACAATTGTTATGAATCACTACAAGCATTCACGATAGTTAAGAAATGACGATTCTGACAATGTTGCTCACAATGCAACAAAGAAATGAGCTGAAATTTTAAACATTACAAGATCAATGACAACAATCCAAAGTTTAGTAACATTGATAGAAATAATAATAACAATAACACCACATTTGACAACAAAATTCAACTCTCAGCACTCGACCGCAAAAAAATTACTTCATAGTAGCCTCTTCCAAAACACAGCCAGAGTGGTGGAAAAAACAACACCAATTCAAATCAAAAAGATAATTATCATGATACTTCACACTTTCAAGCCAGTCCCTTCATCTTCTTCCTGATTCTCTTTGGTGCAAATGATATAAAGTTTGAACATATGATCTCATTCCACTCAAAACACATATATGCTCAGCGACAAAATGAAGATGGAATCCATGTTTGCTATCAAGCCTTGCATGAATAAACATAACACAAATAATGGTTTTTGTAATTGAACTAGTCACTATGATGTAATAAATTCCATCAATGTTCTCCATATCTATGAATCATTGACAAAAACATACAATTAAAATCATTCAAAGAGAAAAAGTTAATGGAAACATGACTATTTATTTATGATTTTTCTTATTTCATATTCAAAAATTAATATAAAAGGATGCAAAAGAAGGGCAAAATAAAATGCAAAAAACTACAATTTAAGAAATCAAACAACAATTACTTTGAAATAGTCTATTTACTTAGAAAATAATTCATATACACAAAATTGTATTGGAGATAAATACCCCAGAAATGATATTGACTTTAATCGCTCCTCCTCTTTATTTCTAAGTGTAACATATGCACTATCTTTCATGTTTACATAACATTCAAAAGAAAAAGGTAGTCAAATCCGCAAACTATCTATTGATTTCACTCTCGATATAGCTGTAAATGGTAGACCCTTCCTTTCCTTGTCTCCAACAACTATACTAGCTCATTGCAAAGTCGTTACCTATGATTTGTGTATTGTCAACCCCCATTCCATTTTCAAAGGAAATTGCCTCATATCCATCTAAGAACAGGCGAAATAGGTACAAGAATTGGAAAATCCTTATCAAATACACCAAAATACTTTTCAAACATAATTGTAACAAATTGTGGAAGTTGCGGCAATTTTGAACTAGGCGCAAAGAAAATATTTTCAATATGTCCAAGTGCACCATTAACAAGACCAGCTTCAACCCACAAATGACACATTAACATCACGCGCTATCAATGACTTAGAAGTACTTCAAGCTCCAATATATCATCATCACTATCACTTATTTCTGTTCTTCTACTACTTTATGCAACACATCTTGCAATAGGAGAATTTAATGCTTTAAGCATTTTTCGATTGTGCAAATTGACAAGATTATTCATTGAAAATAAGTGAACCAAAGAATTAAAAAAAATCCTTTGTTGTTGATCCAAGCAAGTGTCAATATGGGTCATAAGAAAATCCCAATCAACAAGAGAAGGCTCTACATTTCTAATATTGGTTAAAATATTGTGAAATGATGATTGTGTGGGATCATCTCCTTACTGCCTATAAATTTTATCCAGAGCCACTACAATGTTGAAGCTTTCCCACAAAAATTTCCCAATTGTTCTACTTGCATACAATGGTTTATCCTTAAAAAGAGGCAATTGCGCAAGGTCACCCACAAGAATGATGGACCTACCACCAAAAGGACAATCCTTATTTTTAGGAAAGGCTTCTCGCAAATGAGAATCTATTTGTATGAATAAACTTGGACCTATAAATCTCATCTCATCAATCAATATATATCAAATATGTCTCGTTTCCTCTTGGAACACTATTAGAGCCTTCCCAAACAGTGGCTTCATATCTTTTATGGAAATTTTTAAAGAAAAATGTATTGTTTTCCCACGTATGCTAAAAGCAGCAATACCAATTGGAGCAAGAAAAAACAATGGGCTTTTTCCATTCATTGTTGCACTAGAAAGGGCATGAGAAATACATGTAATGAGAGGAGACTTCCCTGTTCTAGAAGTACCTAGAATAATAATTTTGAAAGCACCATCATTTTCACCTTTAGGAAAGTGTTGGAAAATAATTTCAAAAGTAGCTAGTTGTTTCTCTGATAGAGACAAAGGTGACAAATACATGTCTCTAATGAACCCAGAATTCAAAACACCTGCAGACTATGCATGTTTTATAAAGTTCAATCCTTCTTCTAAGAAATAATTTGACACCATCATTTCCTACCAATTATAATCAACACCATAGTGCCTTCTACCAATATTATCAAGGTCTAAAATGTTTACACACCTTGGACAAACTAATTGTGAAAAAAATTGTCACTCTTCAAAATCTCGATCAAATTTTTCTTCACATATAAGTGGCTTCACATCGTCTTCATCACCTTCATTTGGAAAAGTGGCTCGATCAACATGATACACATGATATCTCCAATTTATCCAACTCCCGACAACACTTTCAGTGGAAAACCCAATATCTGAACCAACATCATGAAATGGCTTGTATAAAAGCAACTCACTCTTTCAAACTCTTCAGACCACTCATCAAGAACAACATAAAACCATGGCCAAACATGAATGATAACATGCTTATCAAGTGGGCTCCATTTGTCCTACCTAGGATTTTCCTCAAAACTCCATGATCTTGTTGTTTCAATCAAGCATAAATATTCCAAAAAATTGGTCACCTTTGATAAACTTGAATCACAACAAGAGGTAGCCTTAGAAACAAATGACATGTCTCTAGAGCCCCAATGTCATATTCCACAAGCGTCTCAGCAAGGAGCCTTCTACACGTAGATAATACAGAGCCTCAAACCCATTCCCACCAAAAACTCTGGTCAATATTTCATGACAGCTTTCAAATCTTCTCTCTGTCTTTAAAGCATATTTTGCAATATACTTTAAAACCTGATGTCAAGAGAGAACTAGTTGAAAATCAACATTTTCTCTCCACATTGTTAAAACATCAATATTATGAACATTTAAAATGTCATGATTTCTTGTTGGTTCATACCTCTTTCTCCCTTTTTCATCTATCAACAATGTTGACTCTAGACGAGCCTCTCATGGAGGATGATAACAGAATGATAGAAAATACTTGTTTTTAAGGAAACAAGAATCATCGTTGCACTTTGTATGCCTCTGCACACGGTTAACTAAATGCTCATAATCTTCTTCGACATTACAAGAAAAAAATTGTTCAGTGTACAAAACAAATGGATCATCATTTAAAGTTTGAGGGATCATGACATTTTGCAATGTATGTCACAAAAATTTCATGTTATAACGTATTTTTCAAAGTACCTCTTTGCTACACCAATAACATTCACATTGGACCAATCCAATGTTTCCATATCCAGTGCTTCAGGTAACAACAAAAAACCATGGATATGGGCAGAACCTATATGTTGCCACATGTACCTAAAAATATTGAAAACATGTAGTTAAAATATAATAAGAAATCATAATACCATACATTTCCCTTCAAATCATTATACGATTGTTGGAAAGGAAGAACAAAAAACCTATACCAAATGTCTTTAGCACCAAGATATCTCTACAAGACTATGCCACAGAACATATTGAATCTTTGATGCATGTACATAGCAACTATATGAGGGTACCAAATAAAGTTTTGAATCTTTCTAGCATGCTCACGTTGTCGATCAGAATCTCTTCTTGAAGGCATAACACTATGCAAATTAGGCCACTTTGCATTAGCCACACCCAATGTAAAAAACAAACTAGGGCAACCCAACTGGTTGATCATATCAGTTAATTCAGAACGACACTTTTCCCAATAGGCTCTTTTCCCCATAAGACAAGATGAAAAATGCATTAATTTCTTAGCGAACTTATTATTTGGCGAACTAGAAAGATGTTGACACAACTCTTGGACAATTGTAGGCACATTTTCATGAATACTTTTCCTCAAAAAAATGAAGTTGTTCCTTCACTACGATGTAGCATAATCATATTCAACAAGAAATATCAAAAGCAAGGATGGCTTCCAAATCTCTAATCATAAAATCTCAATAGATAAAAACCATATTCATGCACTTGAACATTGCAAATTCGAGGATGCAACCAATCAACATCAATTGTAGGGAATAAAGTGGGGAACGCCATTTCTAGAAGTCCTTTAGTATTATATTCATTAGTGGGATATGTACCAATATTTGGCCAATCTATTGGTTCAAGAGATGTGTTATTTCCATTTTCAATAAATCTTCTAATTCGATCAACTTCCTAGGATTCATTAGGCAAGAGAGAAATAAAGGATAATGGGTGACAATGCAAACAATTAGCCCCATATTTTTCAATGTCTGCATCCATCCTATGTATATCATCAATATGACCATCAACATATTGTAACCTGCTAGAAACATCGGTAGGTATTTTTGGGAGAGAAGCAACTCAATCCATGTCAATTTCGACATCTTTGTAGTACTTGTCCATTTCAATTTTATAATGCAACGCATCCATCACATGTTGTCTCTTCACATAGAATTCATCATATTCAGATGGTACACCTCCCATTCTTACAATAAAAAAATCTAGTTCTTCAAGAGGTCGTGGAAGCTTCTTTCCAATCGAAGAAATATATTGTGGAAAACATATCATGTGGCCGCTATACTTATATTTACCACCACAAGCATGCATTACTTGAAATAGTGGATTTACCCGCACTATTAGCATCTCTTCAACTTGTGTCAAACTATTAGAACCTCACGCTACTAATGTGGATCCATGTTGTTAAAGTGAGAAAAGCGATGAGCATCTTTATCAAACCTACATCTTTGACAAATCAGACCCTTGTGTAATCTAACAACTTATATACCAGGATAAAATTCATTACAAACATGAAACATATGCACATAAGCCAAAATATCAATCCTCGATTGAAATTTTTTATGCACATCAACCATTTGTTCACTAAAATGATACCAAACACTTTCACTTTCTCTACAAAACACCATCCTAGGTTGGTGATCATGCGAAACAACTCATGGAACCCGAGTATTGGTTATATTATTTATTTTTATAACATAATGAGAAATCATTCTTCTATATTCATTACACCTAACCAAATTATTCTTGGAACAAAGAAAATAATGTTTGTAACAATGAAATCTCTACAAGACAAATCAAATTTATATTAATAAAAAAAAGCAATTTACATTTTCTTCATTGTTGCATCGTCCATGTACAAGTGGTCAAACTGATGTTGCTTGCGTTGCTTGAAAATTTCTTTGATGATCATTAGTCAACTAAACAAAATTCTATGAAAAAACATAAACAAAGACATTCGTAAAACAATATAAATTTAACATTTACAAAAAATAAACCTTTGAAAATAAATATGCATTAACCACCTATGCTCTTCCAAGAGGAAAATTATTCTCACATTCTTCAACTTCAACAATATTCTTTATAGAACTACGTTGACAAATATTGGTTCCAACATTTCCCAAATCATCAACCGTTCTAGCAAGAATATTACTATCACCAAAAACACGATACACAACAAATTCTTATTGAGAATAATATTCCCTATCTTTCATTATAACATTTGTTGCACCATTTCCACAATCCCCAAGGTTGTCATCTCTATCAAGGGTCCCTATGTAAACACAAAATTAAAAAACATAGAGCACCTGAGAATTTATATGGAAAAAGACCAAAATTTCAAGAGAACAACAACAAAGCAAACAAAAATTCAAACAAAATCTTTTGCTATATACAAATGAAATTTTCTAAACTTACGATTACTGTTACTATACATTTTGTCATTTCCTAAAATTTGACAAGTTGGTTGTCGACCCTTTCATTCAGGAAGAAATAAAGCTTTCATTGCTTCTAAATCTATTTGTTAGTTACTAATGATTTTGACACTATTCTGAAAGAACAATACGGGGGAAAATAATAGTAAAAAGTTTAGATGCAGAAGAAAAGAAAATGAAAAAGAAAAAAAATCGAACTCCCTACATTGTTCCAACAAACACATTACATAGATATTCAGGAGCGGTGACCATATTAACAATATAGTTGCTACCAACAAATGCTTGACCCTCATCACCAACACAGTCTCCCAAATTTTCAACCATTTCAGGAAATTCCTCATTCCTATAGTTCTCATGAACTCCAAAAACTTCATTTCTTTTATTGATTTCACAGGAAATACTATTGTTGTTCATATGAGGACTCTCTTTCAAAACAAAATATTCTGAAAAAAAAAAGAAGAGAAAATTTAGTAAAACTTCAAAAAATATAAGTTGTTTGAGATGATAAAAATGAAATGAAATAACAATGAAAACAAAATCTTCACTACTCTTTTCATACTTACAATTTACAGGTCCTTCATCATCATTCACTAAAGCTATTTTCTTTCATTGATATACATCTCTTCTTTGTGCTTTAATGACTTCCTTATACTTCTGATACCACTATCAAGATATTCACTTAATCATTGTCGTGTACAGTAGAGGGAGGTTTTTTTGCACCACTCTTGCTTCTTATTTCACTCAAAATATCTATGACAAAGTTAAAGTCAGTTGAAAATTCATTTCACAATTCCATTTTACGCTAAATCATACTCTACAATCTTCAAATAATTAAAAACTGAGAAAAGTGTAGAGAAGAAATATTTGAGAAATTACGTTTCCCACGACAAACTTGGAACACATACAAAAAGTTTCCCCTTACACATAATTGATAGAAGAACAACTTGAATAAATTAAAAACAAAGGAATATGAACCACATTTGAGACTCAACATACATATGTCGTCAATAGAACTTTAAAATCTCAATTACAATTATCTTACAAAAAATTTTCAAAGCATAGAAAAGGTCTTCTGCATTATAAGAAACAAACATGTTCAAGACTCAAATGCTAAATCAATACATCCACACATACCGCACCTATGTGAAGAATATAATCTCCATTATGAAGAACCGAAAATATATTTCCATTTTCAATGATGTCATCAAAATTGTCCACCATTTTTAAATAGAACCATGACACTATCTCCTTAATATAACTTCAAAATGTGAATTAAAATTGTGTTCAAAAAAATATTTAAAAACATTAAAGATACATATGGTGTTCATTAATATAGAAAAAGGGAACATCTTCATTCCTCAAACGATAATTGAATACATCCACACGTAGTGGAGGAATGCCAACAATAGAATCTTCCTTAGGAATCAATGAAAAAAGATTTCTATTTTCAATGACATCATCAAATTCTTCAATTCTAGAAGCATGATGCTTTAGGCACGAACATTCCATCAGGAATTGTTGATTTGCATATTCCACTTAGTAAATATTAAAACTTTAACTACATTGTAGACCAACTGAGCACAAGGAATTTTTCTCCAACTATGTGCAAAGGTACGTAACATGCACATTTTGTAGTTATATCCAAAGAGACAGATTCAAACAATGACTATCTATGTCCCCAATCATCTTCAAAATATTTCAAACTTTGCTCTTTCGACAATCGACCAAATTCAAAATTTTGTACCTTTTCAAGTGACCAAACAGACTTGCTGTTAGGATATTCCGACACATAGGAATAGTTAAGTTCAACTTGGTCTAGTATAGAGTTAGGTATAGAGTTAGGTAAAGTGTGTTTCTTTACCGTTGTACATTTTGTAACTTACAATCCGACGGTCACGATATGTAGTGATCCGACGGTTCATTCTCTCCTCGGTATTACCGACACTTGATCCGTGGCTTGACACCCGAGTGGTCCATGAATTCTATTTAAAGCGCATGGAGGGTCATTTGTAGGTTAACCGTGCATGAGAGAAGCTTATGAAAATTTTCATTCTTTTATTAATAAATTGCCTGTAGTAGCCACGTTGGCGCAGGCCGTGGACTGTTTCCCTCTCTGAGGGTTTTAACCACGTCAAAATATGGGTGTATTGATCTGTGATCTGTTTGTGAGCGGTGTCCTTCTGGTGTTCTGTCTGAGGAACTTACCCTGTAAATTCCTACATGGTATCAGGCTATTTGAGGGCCGCGTCCGTTGGTTATCCAAATTTGAAGCCGGTAGAACTGCATGCGGCTGTCGTTTCCTAGATCTACTGTTTCTGACTGCTTTCGGGCCGAGAGGACTGCTCTGTTGTGTTCGGAGCATCTGTTCAGTGAGGAACCCCTTTCGTTTCACGCGAAAAGGTTTCCGGTAGCCCTATCTGCGTCATTTTTAAGATCTGGAGGTATACAGTCTTTATTTGCAGTTTACTGTTATTTTCTCTCTGCTTATTTCGGTTTCGTTTTATTTAGTTTTTTTTTAACCGGATCTATACCTTTCATTTCTGCGTATGCTCTTTGCCCTGCGACTCTGTGCGATCTGGGCAAACCAGAAACAGAAAGGAAGGATTTTTTTTCTCATGCGTATGCTCTTTTCCCTGCA